>CAOLHI010005920.1:0-49291 GCA_948474755.1 Ctenosaura bakeri | reverse complement strand
TTAGAAGATAAGGATTTTACTAGACACATAATTAGGCGGAGTCTATTGAGGGTCTGGAACAATTATAAGAAAACATTCTATTTAAGAAAGCCAAGGTGGGTTTCTTTGCAGGAGGCTATCTTTAAGGATTCACTTGTTAATAATGGTGATTGTTTGACTTATGAGAACATATTATATAGGAGTAGGGGTAGAGATGAACTGAAGTCACTGGATGAGTTGAAGGATTTAGGCTTTGTGGGTAATTGGTTTCATCATAGAATTATATATGAATTATTTAAAAAGGATCGGGATGGAGAGGGAATACAAGATAAAAATATGGTTGATAAGGAATTAGATATAGGAAATTTAATTGGTCAAGGTCATGTTTTGAGTAAAATTTATCAAATATTGTTAAAATTTGAAACTGAAAGGGTGATAATTAAGGACCATATGATTAAATGGGCAAATGATTTTGGGCATTCTATCGATTCGGAGGAATGGAGGAAGACGTGGAATATTAACATAAAGTTTACTAGAAGTGTTACTTTGAGGGAAAACTTTTATAAAATGTTATATCGTTGGTACATCACCCTGCAAAAAATTGCTAAGATATATAATAATTGTTCTAATAGATGTTGGAAAAGTAGGAAAGAATTAGGAACATTGTATCATATTTGGTGGGAATGCCGATTGGCAAGGAAGTATTGGTGTCAAATACAAGTTGTAATTAAGAGAGTATTACAGACGGATTTTGAATTTAGTCCAAAATTATATCTTTTGAATATGTTAGGTGATTATAATCAGAAGTGTCATAATAGAATTTTGTTATATATGGTGATGGCAGCCAGATTGGTATATGCTCAACATTGGAAGAGGGGTGAAATACCGAATTTAGATCAATGGATATTGAAATTGTATGAGATGTACCAGATGGATTTATTAACAGCTCTGATTGATATAAGGATTGATAAAGGTAAAGTAGAAAATGAATGGTTTAGGGTGACTCAAATGTGGGGTGGACAATGGAAAGGGATTTACATAGGATGAGATTGGTTTTATATGATTTATTAAAAAGATAAGAAGACATATTAGTTAGTTTCTTTTTTCTATGTTATGTGTAAGTCTTTTTTATTTGACTGTTGTATTTTATTTATTGTTTGTTTAATGTATATTTGATTAAAAAAAAATAAAGAATAGGAAAAAAACAAAAAAAACAAATTGGTTCTGTTCTACTCAGGAGCATCCCTGAAGCTCCCACTGACAGGGCTGGTGCTCGACACTTCTTAGGAAAACAGTCCTCTGAACATGCATAGTGTGCTCTAAACGAATTGAAAAGGCAAAGGGCAACTGAGAGACTCTTTTTTGGGATCACCCAGGGAATGATTTTATAGCCAACTCCAGTCACACTCAGCTCTTAATAATGACTTAAATAACAGAGTGGGCTACAGCATTACATGGCCAAAAGAAAAAAAAAAAAAAAAAAAGGATATGGGGAATTTGGCACCTGAAAGAAGCCAGAGAAAGAGGCACATGGGACAAGGGGTGGGTGGGGGGAGACCTGGGTGAAGAAAATAAAGTGTCCACCATTGTCCCTATATTTAGCTTGGGGGGTGTCCTTCCCCATGGAAATTAAGCTTTTAAATCTCTAACATGAAAATATTGCATATAATACAATCAGTGAATCACCCTGAGTGAGTTCATTCATATTTAGCCAATATTCTGTCAGGACAGAAGCATATTTCATATTGACTGTGAGACGGACACAAAAATTCACCTTATCCCAAAATCTTAAAGAGAACTTCCTAAAAATGTTCCACAGATGGTATCTGAGTCCACATAAACTGAACAAGATGTACAATACAGGTTAGAAAGAATGTTGGAAATGTGGAGCAGAGGAAGGTACGTTCTATCATTCATGGTGGACGTGCAAAAAGGCAAAAACATTCTAGAAAAGCATAAACAAAACCATGGTAGAGATACTTGGGATCAGTATGCCATTATTGCCAGAATTGTATTTGTTGAATATTATCCCAAATAATCAACAACTAACTGCCAAAAATAGGTGGAAAATATTACTATATATGGTCACTTCTGCAAGAATTGTCTATGCAAGGTATTGGAAGAGTCAACAAATTCCAGAACTTGATGAATGGCTTGCAAAGCTTAATGAACCCCTACTGATCCCTTCCTTTGGCATCATGTGCCACACAAATGTTCTTCTTTGTAGCTTTAGGAGTGACAGATTGCCTTGCTGCTGACTGCAATGGCATGGGACTGCTATGTGGCCATTTGTCACCCACTGCACTATGGGACCCTACGGCCATTACATCACCAATCATTTTGTTTGTAAGCTTCAGTCTTATCACAAACAACCTTGCTCTGACACACATATCAGTGAGCTCTTCAAGCATGTTTCAAGTCTCTTTCTCTTGATACCAACCATTGGGTTCATTTCTGTGGCTTTCTGTCCTGCCCATCCACTCAAAGCAGTATCTCAGGAAACCTTCTCCACCTGTGGCTCTCACCTTGCTGTGGTCACTGATTTTTATGGGACAATCATGGTCATGTATTTGAGACCACAAGGGGAAACTGTTTCTGAGAAGGACAAGTTGATGTCTTTCATGTATGGAGGGCTGACCCCCATGTTAACTCCTCTAAGCCTGAGAAATAAGGATCTGGAGAAGACTTTCTCTTGACTGATTTGATTACAAAACTACTAAACCACTGGGTTAGTCCTATCTAGAGCAGAATTACCAAATCAACCTCTGAATGATGAGCCAACATATAGGTAGGTAAACCCAATGATTTCAATGGCTGTAGTCTAGTCAGGACTAACAACAGGATTTAACAATAGGTGAACATTTACATCTGTGGGACTTTGCTTATTCAGCCATCAACTGAATGTATCCATTGCACATCTACATGCCTAAGGGAACTTATGCAGGAGTATGGTACCAATAGGGTTCCAACCTTCATTGTTACTAATTTCCCAACTGGAAAAAAAATGGGTTTTCTTAAATGTGGGAAACCTGTTGGGAAGAAAAATACAGACACAAGAATTTTGCCCAGTTTTTACCCAGTGTTTTGCTAAAATGTTTCAGGAAATTATTTTGTGCAGAGAAAGATGTGGGCTTTTGACATGGAAAGTGTGCAAACCTCCCCCCACATTTTTGATGTGAAAAACATGTTCATGTGCAAAATGAACATTTTTCTTAGAAAATATGTTTCTCATACACAAATATTTTTGTCCAAATTTGGTGGTGTTTGGGTGTTTGCCAGCCTTTGCCTTCATATGTGCTACAGATTCCCTGTTCACTGTCTGCTTTCCCTCTCTGACCTTCGCACTGTCTGACCTTGCTGCCCGCTGGATTCCTGATCTTTGGATTTACACTTGACTTTGTTTTGGCTTCACCCTGACCAGATAAACCTTAGTGGACTGCTAAGCTGTATCTGCCTGCTGAATATCTTGGTACTCCATTGCCTGACAACAGACAGACAGCACCTATGACAACATTCTAATATAGTTTGCTAAGGTTGCCAGGTAACTACTGCAAACATATCCCTTAAGCCAGTGGTTCTCAACCTGTGGGTCCCCAGATGTTTCTGGACTTCAGCTCCCAGAAGCTCCAGCCACTATGGTCAATTCTTATGGAGACTGAAGACATAGGTTCATGGATATTTCTTCAATATAAACAACAAAAAGAACCTATTGTTCAGTCATTTTTGGAATTTTGATGCTGAATACCTTGTGCCCTGACCATCCAAGACTAAGTCTGTCTTACCTTTTGTACATAATGACAAGATCCTATGTATTTATTAGTACATCAGATATGAGGCACAAAGTGACCTTAACTACTATTAATGACATGAGAACTATGCATGACCACTACCACTCCCCAGGTGTGATCAGTCATTTAAAAAGAGTGATGGCACAGGTTGAACAGTTGCTGTGGATTGTAATGAGCTTGAAAGGTTATGCTGTCATGGATGGATAGAGCTGTCATGGTTATTGTTGTTGTTATTAAAAAAGAGATTCTAAAAATTAATTTAAAAAAACCTCAAGTTCATTCTAGAAAAAAAAAGAAAATACAAATGGATTATATCAAAACATAACATAAATTGATGTATCTGTTAGGGATCAATCTTTTAAAAAAAATAAAAGAGAAAAAGAAATACAAGACATGGGAAATGGAAAAAGAAAAAGAAAAGCTTCCAAAAGCTTCCTACTCACAAAATAACGGGTTCTCCAGTTTATATTGATTTACCTTCAATCAAATATATATACTTTTATTTTCTCTAGGACTCTACTGCAAATTATCTACATTATCTTACATTATTACATTTATGTAATAATACATTACTTACATTTATGGTAAATACGATTTGATCAACTGAAGAAATGAAAATTTCCATGGATTATGTAGACAAAAGAGTCCATTGTTGTTGTGTACCTTCAAATTGTTTCCAACTTATGGCGACCCTAAGGCAAGTCAGTCACAGAGTTTTCTTGGCAAGATTTTTTCATTTGCCATGAGTTTGCCATGACCTTTCTCTAAAGCTGAGAGAGAATGATTTGGCCATGGTCACCCGGTTTGTAGTTTAAAAAGGGGCATTTAGAATTCTCAGTCAGAGCTCTTTGGCCTCGGTGAATGACAAACCCCACAATTCCACAGAATGTTGAAAGTGGAATAATAACACTATAACAGTGTAGTGTGAGAATGGCCTGTGTCTTAGCCTAAGTCCTAAAGGAGCTGTTCGAGGTGCTGAACTCTGATTCCAACATAGGTTTAATATCTCAGTAAAACTGAGGCAGGATTCACTGCCACCAATCACCACTACATCCCATAGATATTTTTTTCCTCTACAGAAGAAAGCTCCAGTGTATCTTTGGATTTACCTTGAGCCAAAATTCCAGTGACAACCTTAACCCTTGAAGTACAAGTGAAGAGAATATCAAATCCAGAGTCTGCAGCAAAATTCAGGGAACTGAGTGAATCTCTTCAGAAAAGCCCACTAACATCTTACACCATCTACTTAGTTACAAAAGTGTAACCCTGTTAGTGTCACCTGACCTGACCACCCAAGGCCATCTTAGTAATTGCATCAAGGAAAGGTTTGTTCAGCTGCCAAATGGGGTGCAGGATTACTTTTTGACCTCCTGCCATTAGTGAGTGAGGCTACAACACAGAATTGCATTAAGGTCCTGCTTTTGATTGTTGCACCCTCACTTGCTGATGGGAGAGGGTGGAAATGTCATCCTTGCGCACCCTAATTGACAGATGAACAGACTTTGTTTACTCAGTGTGGCTACTAGCTGTTAAGGTGGGTTTAGGGGACATTGACTATTGTCACAATAGAGCCACCATCATGACTATGTAGTTTTACTGAATACAGAGCAGTTACAGTTCCATAGTTTATGAATCGGTAACTGCAATACAGAATACTAGTCATTATGCTTGTACAGAGAAGTTACTTTATTCTTATCAGTACTTTCTGGTTTACAGTCTGGTGATGCAACCCTTTCTTCTCTTCTTGCCTAATTGTCCCCATGGGGTTATTTTCCCTTTGGGTTTCCAAGGCACTTCTCATCTTCAGAAATGAGATCATGAAATTTTAAATGTTGAGAGAATATATAAATACTTGGAGTAAAGTCATCATAATTTTTATATGAAATCTTAGATGCTTGCGGTGGCATGATCCTTTCTTCTTTCTCAGATGAAAATGAAGTAAGACATGTTATATTTATGTTTTGGTTTCACCAAACAGGACTTTATAGATAGGACTCATTCAAAGAAGTGACACCCGCAGAATGTATTTTCAAGCGTTCAAGCATGTTAGTGTCAACAGGAATTTTAGAGAGATAGTAAAAAAATATGACAAACATGCCAAACATTAGGTGGGCATTTCTTTTCAAGACTATTATCGGTGCAAATGTTTAAAACAAAGTTCAAACTGCATGGAATCTGATTCCACTTTGGTGATCAGGTTTAGCATCTTAGGACTATATAACTAGAATCTGAAATTATTTTTGTTGTGTCATTCAGAAGACTTTTGGCACTAAACTAGCCATACAAAGATGCTCCAAGTCTGGGAAAGTACATATTTCATGTACTCAGGTCACTAGAAAGACTGGTAAATAATAGAATAAAACTGCAGTTGTGGAAGGAGTTAAACTCCTCTTCCATTTTCATTTCCCTTTTCATAGCTTCTTTGCATATATCTGCTCCAGATTTTTTGAGTGCGGAGAGGGGAATATTTGCTGCAGAAAAGTGGTTGGAGGTACTACTGTGTGGGAAAGGCACAGGCTACTGACAGGAAAATTATAAATTAGGACCAATATCCTGCTTAATGCAAGTGCAGTCTAAGCTCCATTGATATACTTTTGTTAATAAAGGTAGTGGCACTGCCAAGCAATAGTGGCAGCAGAGGGGTGGGGAAACTTGGAACTTTCCCAGCCATTCCAGAGATATTCTGCAGACACTCCGGTTGCTATTCTTGCCTGGGCAGGGGCATACAAGGATGCATGGCTAGCAAATAGGGAAACAGTCACTTAAGGGGTAAGGGATATCATAAGCAGGAATCACATAGTCATATTGTCTCAAGCTTTTTCCAGATTAGGGGCTGTTCATACATTTAAGCCTACATAGGGCTTTGGTGAACCTGACTTTTTTTGGTATGTATATTTTCACAAGCTAGGAGCCAACTTCATATAAGTACTTCATATTAAATTCAGTCTCAACAAACCTTCATTCACTTACGTGTAGCTCAGATTACAAACTTTTCCCCATTTTTCTTAATGACAACTACCTTGAGATGACCTTCGTAGAGGATTCAGGCATAGCGTCCAATCCTACCTATGAAGCCAGACCCATTGACTACTATGGAAGTTGCTGCGCCGTAAGTGTGCCTAGGACAGCAGCCTTGGCCAGTATTAAGGATGGAATTTATAGGCTAATTTGGAAATGATTTTGTGAAGGAACTAAGTTAACAAAAAACAATTAACTGCTAAGTCAGAACTGACTGTGGTAATTTTTATATGTTAGATGTAAAAGAAAATAAGAATCCCCCTATTTGCATGGGAAATAATGAAACTCTGTTGCATTGTTCCACAACATTGCTAATTTCCACATTGATGGGATGACTCTGCCTCCGTTTCCTCACCCAGGATGCTGTTTCAGGTTGCAGCTGAAACAGACTTTTAGAAAGTAGTCAGAAGAAAAAAATATCTTCATTTCTGACCACATGCATTCCAGCCTAGTTTCAACAGATAGATGCTGTAATGCTGTTCATATATAGCTAGAAGGGTTTGGATTGCTACCTTAAGATATGGCTCCAGTGAAATTATTAACTCTTTTTTTTTTTAACTGCTTGATGAGGCAGCCTGAAAATCAGACCTGGTACATTTTGGGACCCAAACTAAGGTGAACCTCCATTTGAAGTGACAGTGGAAATGATTCTGTAAACATCTCAACCACTAAAGAGGTCAGCATTTTACTGGTTCTTTCAGTTTATTTATTATTTTGGAGAGATTAAATTTGAACGTGTGTAGAAATAAAATAGAACACATTAAACATACGTAAAACAAAAAAGAAAATCATCTGCAACCCACCTGGCAGCTTGTCAGAATATAGTATCCTCCAAATAGTGACTGGGGGTGATGGCTGTTATACTTCTATACATTTTTAGTGCATTATGGTGGAGAACGCACCATGCACCAAAATGAACACACACAGGGCAAAAATCACAGAGAATTTTCCTCAGTAATAAGTCCTGTTATATTCAGCTCATTTATACAAGGCATTCATACAAACTAAATGTATTCAGACATACATTATGTATCTACACAGTTCTCCAGCAAATTACTGAGGGGATTGCTATATATTAAAGGCAAATATGTATAAAGAAATCCAGTTAGGCTTTTTAGAAAATACAAGATAAGACAATGGAAGGCAGTGTTCTGAAGCATAAGAGATAGCTGCAGGAGAGACTGCTTAACCTTTTATCCACCTGTCACTGTTACCCCTTAAATTACTTGCTCCTGAAAGAAGTTTTCTTTTTCAAGCAAATAGCCACATCAATGTAATTAAACATGTTTGTATTTAACATTTTCTAAGGCTTACGATGATTTCCAAAGGCCTTCAATGATGTTTGATTTCACTCTTACAGGAAATATGGAAGACTGGGCCAATGCAACTACAGTGACTGAGTTTGTTCTAGTAGGACTCTCCAGGAACCCTCATGTTCGTGCTGCCTTGTTCATCCTCTTCTTGCTTATGTATGTGATTGCAATAGCTGGGAATGGTTTCATTGTGGTGCTTATTGTGGTGGATTCACGTCTCCACACTCCAATGTATTTCTTCCTCATCAACCTCTCTTTCATTGACATCTGTTATGTCACTACTTCTGTCCCTCAGATGCTGGTACACTGCTTCATGGACAGGCCCACTATCCCCCTGGGAAGATGTTTTGCTCAGATGAGCATTGCTCTTTTCTTAGCAGTGGCTGAGTGCCTTTTACTAGCTGTCATGGCTTATAACCGCTTTGTGGCCATATGCTACCCACTGCACTATAGCCTCATCATGCGCCGAAAAGTGTGTCTCCAACTGGTGGTCAGCCTGTGGGTGAGCTCATTCCTCTTGACCATTGTGCCCTTTTTCAGCATGCAGGCACACTTATGCAGGCAGAATGTGGTCAACCATTTTAAGTGTGAGCTCCAAGCTGTGCTCAAACTGGCCTGCTCTGACACCCATGCCAGTGGGCTGAGCATGATGATAACTAGTGTTTTCACCCTGCTTTTCCCCTTCTCTTTCATCCTAATCACCTATGGCCGTATTGGCTTCTCAGTCCTGCACATGCACTCATCACAAGGCTGGGGTAAGGCCTTGTCAACCTGTAGCTCCCATCTGATTGTGGTGGGAATTTATTATGGCACAATGTTGGCAATGTATCTGAGGCCTCAGGCCAAGACTTTTTCTGATAGGGAAAAAGCAGTGGCCGTGTTTTATGGCGTCATGATCCCCACACTAAACCCCATGATATACAGTCTGAGAAACAGGGATGTGAAGGGAGCACTCCAGAGATGGATTGAGAAAATGGAGAAATAAATCCCTTCATAGATGGATACTCATATTGACAGGCATCCTGTCAACTAGTACACATATAAGTGAGAAATATGTTGGTGCATTATGCCAGAGCAGTTAAAAGCAGCACAAGTGGTGGCAGCAGGAATTAAAATTCCATGAGTGTGCAAGCCATGAAGAGTGTCTGGCACTAGAAAAAATAGACTTCTCACAGCAGCTGATTTTGACTGTCCTCCCATGCCACTAAAAGGATTCTGGCCATTGTGTTCTGTGGTTACTGTTGCTGTTATTGTGTCTTCAAGTACTTTCCAACTTATGGAGACCCTAACACAATCTACCAAATCTAATATTTTCCAATGTTAATGATATGTCTGTGATTATACCTCTGCAGATATCTAGCCACCTTCTTCCTCAAAATAACACAATCCATTTCTAGACCTAACTCATCTCTGTTGTCATCCCATTGTGATCCCAGCAGTGTCACTGGTGGGATGGGAATGCAGCACGAACACTCCTCTCTGTACCTGGCTGGCTTCCTACAGAAGGTTAGCACAACTGACACTCTCCTTCCTTCCACAGTGCAGCTGGCTACTTCCCCTGCTGCACTGGGGAAAGAAGTGCACAGATCATGCTTCCTCCCTTTCTTCATGACCACTGGAGATGGCAGCATCGAGCAATTGGGCCATTGCCAGATTTGTCCTGTAATGGAATATCCCATTATCATAATGGGTGGTGATGCATTGGCAGTGGGACCATGACAATGTTGTGTGAAAGGATAATTTATGGACTGGCAGTAATTGTCCCCATTGTGAGACAGCAATGTTTTGTGGAAAAAGCCAGAGATAACTTTTTAAAAACTCAACCCTAAGGAGCTTAACTTTGTTTGCTTGCTTGCTGTCTTGTTTTTTCATGTGTCTTCTTCTGCAGCAGGTGTGGTGTTACCCTGATTTCTGGGGGTCATGTGAGCGACACCTAAGTGCGCTCCAAATATTATAAAGTTGGGAATTAGCAAAAAGCACAAGCTAGCACTATGAGAGGCAGGGCAACGTAGCAAGATCTTTTATGCAATGTCTACGGGGTCAGGCCAAGTCAAGGAGCAAACAGAAGTAAATAATAATTGTTGTTCTATTGATATACAGTCAAACACGGGTATGCAACACACTCACACAGAGATATATAGAAATAAATGTTAGAGTTGGATAGAGGGATTTTAAGAGGAGGTTTTGTATGGGAAATACTACACCTGTCCTGAAGCCCAGGTAGTCTGAAGAAAAAGGTCCATAGAAGAGGAGATTCTCAGCACAAGAAGCTGAGGGGAAGGCTCACTGAACGAAGGGACAGCAAAGCGGGATGGAAGCCAAGAGCAATCCGAGGAAGTGCTCAAAGTCAGGGGTTCTTATAGGGAAAATGTGGCCGTAGGCTAGTCCGTTCTCGGTGATAACAATGAGTTTCGGGCTGGAGAGAAAGCCTCCGAAAGGTCAGTATTTTACATGATTGAGTTAAGACTGAGTTGTCAATAGAGTAGCCAGTATGCAAACGCGGAGTGCTTGACCTTTGAGTATTTGGCTCGTCAAGCTGCCTGCTCAGGGCAGGGAGTCCTTTGTAAGTAGCGTGCATACATAATACGGTACTTGCCTTGAGGTCTCCTAAAGCGGCAGTCTGGCTATTTCTGGCCTGCCTGTTTGGAATGTTTCAGCTATTAGCGGCCATGCGTGTGTGCGTGCTTGTCCGGGGGCCTCGCAAGCACATGGAGAGGAATAGGTAAAGAAGGCCAAATTATTGATATCAAATGATATCTAATATCCCACAAGTCCTGGCTAGAAACTATGGTAACAGTGGCAAGAATTAACTTTCCTGATATTTACCAATTTAGCAGCACACCATCCTTTAGGACAACAAATAAACAGTTTCACATTTAAGAGGTCCTATTGTGTATCCTTCTTATCTTTGAGTAATACACAATTGATGTCAAGAAAATCTTCCTGTTTCATTTAAATCAGATGTGGGGATAGTGTTACCCTGGGACAGTCCCCAAGGCCCTTAACCTTTCAAGAGTTCCCATGCTGCCTTTTCTATCCTTCATCTTTTAAATAGATTGTGGCTCTCCTCAAGCACCCTTTAGTATTTAAAAAAAAATGAACAGTTTTTCAAAACCAAGTATTCATACCTATCAACTATCCCAATTTGGCAGAAACAGTCCTGAATAATCCTCAGTCGTCCCACTTTCTAAGCTGCTTTTAAAATGTCCTAGTTTCTCTCTCCTCTTTCCACTTTCCTCCTTTGTCTTCAGGAAACTGAATTCAAACTGCAATAGTAGTTTGCAGTCAATTAACTCAGCAAGATGGTGAGGAATCTTGTCCTTCCCATTGTGAAAGTGATTTTCAACTATCAGAAATCAATAGCTAAAAAATAAGGGCTGTGACCAAACTGTAAGCATATCACAGTATCTAGCTTCTACTGACAAGAAATGTGTAACTCCTTAGATGAACATATCTTGTCCCAGCTAAGTCTTAAATACACTTTCTGTGAACTTGGATCGGTGAAAGGTCTAAGGTTAAGTTGTCTGAGAATCAATGTACTAAAATTAAAGCTTACATAGAAAAACTTATTGCTGCTATCAAAAGTCAAAAGGGAATTTGTAGCACATGCGACCCTCCCTGGATTGGGTGGCCGTGCAGGGTTCGGAGTGCAAGATGCTGGGACACAAGAGCCAAGCCAGTTCTGGTCTTTGAGGATGCATTTTATTAAGCAAAGAAGCAAAAAGGAAAACAAAAAGCACCTAAGCATACATACACTTTGACTCCGTTGGAAAGGCAAAGCAGGCAAAGGAGCAGCATTCTCTTTGTTCCATCAGATTATGTAGACTTTACGTACATGAGTAGCAAAACAGCCGTTCAATCCATCAACCCACCATGCCGAAACAGACAGGAGTGGGGCTATCCCACCTCGAATGCCAATTACTGAGGCATCCATGGACCAGGTGGATGATAGGCTTTCAGCCAAGTCTCATTACTTGCCCAAGACGGCAGCAGATGGTCTCTGAAATACTTTGTTCTCCCTTTACTGTACTGGATGGCACAGGGAGTGAAGCACCCATCATTAACATTCCTTGACTATTCTCACAGGACTGCAGCATACAGAGCACCCTGACCTAGCAACTCAACAGCATGAGCTAATCCCCTAAATACATTCATTAGTGTGAAAGCAGACTGAACCGAAATGTGCAAGTGCGTGAAACAGGGCCTACCCTGCGAGCCTCGGGCCTGACAGCATTGCTGGACAAATTATTATTTCCTCAACAAATGTAATTGGTCAAAAAGGAGTTGGGAAATCTCTCAGAATGTCACTGTTAAAATTATAAAAGGAAAATGCTTTGTTTGAGGCCAGAACCCCTTCCAAGATTGCTTCATTCATTTTCAGAATCAACTTTGATGCCAGGAGGTTCAGGCAAAAGCAGACTCCTACAGCCTCTCTTAGCTTGTATGTTCTTCCTCATTAATAACTTTTGCCATCTTGATCACACTCTGATGTTCCTTGGCCACACGTGTTTGTGTTTCCATCTATAAAATATTGGAAGATATCCATGTGGACTTCTGAATACTTCCCATGGGTCTGTCTGTGTTTGCATTTTTGAAAGTCCATGTGATCCCCAGAGGTTCCCATGGGCAGAAATCAGGCTATAGACTTCTCACAGTCCCTCTCCTCAGTTTGAATCAACACTTCATTAAACATCTTCCTCAATAATCAATTTTAAATTATTCACTCAGTCTGTCAAACTTCTAGTACCAAGAAAACAGCAGAAACTCTGGAATATTGTATCCAGTTCTGGGCACTCATTTCAAGAAGGATATTGGCAAGTTGGAGTGTGTCCAGAGGAGAGCAACCAAAATGGTGAAAAGTCTGGAAGCCATGCCCCATGAAGGGTGGCTTAGGGAGCTGGGTACATTTAGTCTGCTGAAGAGAAGGTTAAGAGGGGACATGATAGCCATGTTTAAATATTTAAAGGGGTGTCATGTTGAAGAGGGAGCAGGCTTGTTTTCTGCTGCTCCAAATACTAGGACAAGGAGCAATGGATTCAAACTACAGGAAAAGAGATTCCACCTAAACCTCAGGAAGAACTTCCTGATAGTCAAAACTGCTTGGCAGTGAAATATGCTTGAGGCAGCAAGCATATTTCAGAGTGTGGTGGAATTGTTACCCTGTGTGTTGGGGGTCCCAGGAGGGGCACCCAAATTACCAAATAAAAACACAAGTTGGGGAAATTTAACTCAAGCACTCTCTTAAGCTAAACGAGAGGCAGGGTAACGTTAGCAAGGATCTTTAACCCTATGTATACAGCGTCAGGTCAGAGAACAATTAGACAAGGTTTTAAAGTGACAAAACAATATTTTATTAAAGACAAGAAACACGAAAGACAAGACATATACTAACTAACTGAGAAATAGAAACGGAGAGCTTTTCGGGAAAGGCAATACGACACCTGGTCTCGCAGTCCTGGAGAGAAGCGGGGTTCCGGGAGAGAAAGTTCAGCGGGGGGTCGCTGAGGGGAGTTTCCTTAGACAACCAGCAGCAAGGCAGGATGGAAGTCCAAAGTAGTCCGAGGAAGTCCCAAATGTGGGGACCTTTTATAGGGTGGATTTTACCTACAGGCTAGGTTATGCTCAATGAGAACAAAGGAAATTTGGAGCTGAACAAAGGATTTGGGAAAGGTCAGATTTTGCATGATGGATTTAGTACTCAATGACAATAGCGTGGCCAGTTCGTTGATGGCCCGATATAAAGGAATGGCTTGGCTCTTGGCCGAGTGGCTTTGTGTGGATTTGTGCCGAGCAAAGCCGGTTTGCAGGGAGGTTTTTCCCTAAAGTAACAGAGAGGCTTGCCTGCCTGACTGGGGCTTTGGAATGTAGAACCATTAATGGCCGCCCTGCAGACGTGCTTGTCTGGAGGACCTCTGCAAACACGTGGAGTAGGGTGGCAGAGAAAGGTCAAGCAAAGGCCAAATTATTTGATATCAAAAGGATATCTGGTGCTCTCACCCTACATATAATAACCGTGATAACAGAATGTCCTTCTTTGGAGGTTTTTAAGCAGAGACTGGATGGTAATCTGTTGAGAATGCTTTGATGTGGGTTCCTGCATGGCAGGGGGTGGGACTGGATGGCCCCTGGGGTCTCTTCCAACGCTATGATTCTATAAGGTCACTTTTCTGATCACTAAAGAAAGTCTTTATTAGTTCATGTGGATACTTTACCCAGACCAAATCTTACTAATAAATATATTTCATAAATAAAACTATTTCTCTCTTATTTGTCACTTTTGGTGAGAATGAACAGGTTAGTTCTTTGCTAGGATACATCATTTTGGCATTGGAGCTAGACAGCAACTATACAAGGTTATATGGGGCATTCCTTCAGCTCTGTTGAAATACTAGCTACATCAGGCTGTTCTCTCCCTCAGCTTTCAGCTCTGTGACTTCCCTCTTCCATCACACTGCAGCCAGAGAGTGCGATAGGAAGCAGGGATGTTCCGCTATCTGTGTTGAGACATCAGCTGTCTACCAGAGGGTTTTTTTTAATTATTATTCCATCTAGTTATTACCATTGCTTCTCTGATTTTCAAGCCTCAGTCCCATTAAACTAAAATGACCATGCTCCCACACCCAGAGAAAGGTATCAACAAGTTTGGGGAACTTCCAAGTTCTACTGAAGTACGAAAATATCTTAAAAAGGAAGAAATTCTAGGATAGAACGCCTAAATATAGCCAAATGAAATCTCAATATGTCATACACTCCAACAGGACTTTGTTGAGTACACCAGCAGATATGTATAGGATTGTGTTGTAAGCATTGCAGCATCACAGCAGATACAGACAGGTCTTAGTTTTCAATGAAGAAGGAGGAGGAGGAGGAGGAGGAGGAGGAGGCGGCCAACGACGACGACAACTCGGCAGAGTCAGATTTTATTGCCTTTGTTTTCATACCTTTCCTGGTCTGCAAATACAGGGGCCACTCATGTAGAACCTCATGAACATCTAATCTGATAATCCACCAACCCTTTCTCAGTGACTGGTAAATTCAGAGGCATTCTTTTTTAAAATATTATTTAAATGTTTTTATTATTATAAAACAACATAGAACACAAAAAACAAAACAATAACGTAAGAACAAACATACATACACACACAAATCAGATACAGAAAGCAAGACCAACCACACTACGCTAAAACATAAACATATATGAATCTTCAGCCTGTGATAGATAATGATGCTGTAATTGAGGAGCAACTGATTGTGCAAGGGGCCGAGCCAGTGAGTGAGCAAGTCAACCTGCAAACATCCCCTGCACTGGAAGGTCAAACAGAGACTGTGTTGCCCCAGCCAGCTCATGACAGAGAGGGAGCCATCAGTGATGCAGAGAGTTGCAGCCAGTTGTGCCCATCAGCCCTCAATCACGTACAAGGCTGAAACGGGCTGCTCAGAGGGAGGCTGCTTGGACTAGGCTGAGGAAACATTAATGAGCAGCACCTGCTCACAGGGGCTATTTAAGTCTGCCAGCATGGCTGCTCCTTGCTTGCAGCAAATTATTAGCAAGCTCTTACAACCTTTGTGTCTCCTGCTCCATGAAACCCTCTGGACGGATCTCTGCCTCCTGAACATTTGGACTGGACTTGACCTGGCTTGGGTTGTGTTTTCCTGGTGTTTGGTGTATTCGGACTCCCCAAGTGTTCCTGACCTCTCTCCTCCCTTGCTGGCTGCGGCCCATCAGGGAGAGATTCCTGACACAGCCAACAATATACTCAGCATTAGTCATGTTCATTTAATGCCTATATTAATAGCTATTACTCAATAATTATTTCTGTGTATTAATAAACTGTCATGTACCTATGTTATCTTTAATCTATCTCTCTTCTTTTCTAATATTAAAAAAATCCATAAAATATTAACGATTTTTAAAAGTAATTTCTCCCTTCAAATGGTATAACTTCATATTCATTCTGTCCCCTTTTTCCTCCTTTTCTTTTTTTCTTTTTTTACCTACATTAGAATATTCTTATCAACAGTTAAATTAATATCCCTGACATCACAGAACTGAGACATAAGTCATGCTGCAATTTCACATCAAAACTTTTTAACAACAAAGCATGCCTCATAAATTTAAATTTACCAAAATATTTATTATGCCAACCTTTCTTTGCATTTTTTTTCAAAGTTATTCTTTCCAAAGCCACTTTTCCGTTTCATTCTCTGAATCAACATCTACATTTTTCCCTTTTGTGAATCTCTCACTGACTGGCTAAGGCTATTTCCACACTACACTATTATAGTGCTATTATTCCACTTCAACATCCTGTGGAGTTCTTAGGTTTGTAGTTTACTGAGGCCAAAGAGCTCTCTATCTGGGAATTCTAAAGGCCCCTCCCAGGATTCCATAGGATGTTGAAAGTGGAATAATAGCACTGTAACAGTGTAGTGTGAAAATGGTCTGTTCCTTTCAATATTGTCTGTTCCAGAAGGATCTTTATGTCAACTTGATATTCTTTCTCCAACAAAACTGCCAATGGAATCTAGTTCTCTTTGACTTCTGAATCATAGTCCTCATAGAATTGTCGGAGTTTAAATCAATCATAAATTCATTCATCTCCAATTTTTCCTCTAAGATTTCTTCTTTCACTTGCTCAACGTGCCTTGAATCATCAAAATCCATATCCAGGAGACTTTTTCTTTCAATACACCTTCTCGATTGTTCATCATTAAATTCTTTAGAAGCCTTTTTGAAAAATAAAAGAAAGCTAGTATTTCCTCTTGCTGAAATTGCTAGTCCATTTTTTAAAGAAAGCAGAACACCAAAATAAATGGTAAAAAGAATATTTGGAGCACTTATCTTTCAAATATTAATAACATTATATCCAAATGTAGCCTTCCAAAGTTAATTCCAACAGTGCCCAGTAGATGGTGTCAGCAAGCATATCACATCAGCAATAACTCAGTTGGGTGTTCCATCATTAATTCAATTTGAAATTGAGTAAATCCAAAATAGATTTTTGTTCAAAATGATTCAAAGAGGATATTCATTATCACCACATTTTTACTCCTTTATTTTCATATAAAACTGGTTTTGTCACATCATTTGACCAGAGATAAAAACTACATACTCTCTAAATCTAGATCCATATTAGGAAAAGGGAAATGAATACAAGGGAATCAGCTTACTGGTAATAGCCTTGGCTCCTTATTTCTCATTTTTCTTCTTTTGGTGAAATATTCTTCTTATTAAGGGATCTCAGTCAAGATGTGCTCCCCCACCAGCAGGAGGAGCTATCCCTCCCCATTGTGGTTTGCCTTCCTGAGCAACCACTCATACAGACTGTAATCTGGTGAGATTCAAAGTATAGTGGGTCTCAATTTTGGGTCAGCCTAGATGACTTCTGGGTATGAGGGAAGAGCAGTTAATTTCCTCTGGAATTGAAGTCCCTCTGTGTTTGAAAGAAATACAATAGAACTGATAGAATGTTAGGGAGGATGGAATGTGCCTCACTATGCTTCCCTTACTTTGCAACATTTGTAAGATTACACTAGAGAATGGTGTATGTGTCAATTTTCTTTCTTGAACATGTGATTTTGTACTGGAGATGTATAAATTGCTTTGAATGTAAGGAGGCGGGGCCCAGACTTTTGAGAAGTATCTCTCTGGGACATTGTGCACAAATAAATCTATTTTCTAAAACCGTGTGTCTCTATCTCAGTTCCGCAACACAAGGACACTTTGCTTGCTTGTGCATAAGGTAACTCTTCTTCAGATTCAATCCAGCAGAGCCCACCAAATCGCATCTTCTGTCTTGAAACTGAGACCAGAAACTCATTCAGATGTGTTCATACAGCACCTGAAAAGATACCTGTTCTAGTTGCTTTTAAGAAATTGAAAAGTGAAGCATTACTTTTACAAATATAACGAGACTAATTAATTATTTATCAGGGCCTTATAACTATAACTCATTCTTTTTACAAGCAGGTTAACAAGTACTGCCCTAATGACTGAACTGGTATTCATTAGCACCTGTACACATACTTTACCAAAAACAAAAAACAAAAACCCTCTAAAGTATATGCCAAATGAGTAACAACTTACTTTGTGTGTATGTATTCCTTCTGTCTTGGTAAAGTTTATTTAAGATTCAGCTTTTGTTGCCTGCTCAGATCCCAGTGGAAGGAAGATAGCATTCTACTGAGAAAAGATAATTCTAAAAACATAAATAGCATTCCAAAGATTAAAAGGGATACTTTAGACACAACTGCTGCTCATTCTGGGTCTTTTACATTTTTTAGTTCCCTTTTACAGTTTTAGCATTATAATTCCGCATTATCTGCCATGGCAACATCCTATGGAATCCTGGGGTTGGCAGTTGAGGGAGGGGTCATTGGAATCTTCAGCCAAGGAGCTCCTCTGGTGCCTCTGACCAAACCACAAGTCCCAGGATTCCATAGGAGATGGTTGTGGCAGTTAAAGTGGAATCGTAGCATTATAACTATGGAGGGTAAAAACACTTTTAGTGGTACTCGTGGCTCACTCTGGATTTTAGTCTAAACTTTACGTGAATGATTCAAGTTGGTGAAACTGTTTGGGAGACTGCTTTCACTAAAACCTGAGCAGATTCATTGGACATGGAAGCCACCAACAGCCTCCATTTGCATTCTAAGGCTGCTAAATCTAAGATCTACCACAAAGGACTTAATTAACAATCCCCAGTTCCTTGCATCATCCTTGGGCCTTTCTTTGTTTTCTCTCTTTTTGTCTGTAGAGAGCTGTCATGATGAAACCAACCATCCCAGGCCATTAGAGAATTAGGCTCACTTAAGAACCCCTTTTAGTTGCCAAGATCAGGTAGAAGTGTCCCATCGGCAGGGATGTAGAACTAGGGTGAGGCATTTGTTCTAGGATTAACATA
Source organism: Ctenosaura bakeri (assembly GCA_948474755.1). Lineage (NCBI taxonomy): Eukaryota > Metazoa > Chordata > Lepidosauria > Squamata > Iguanidae > Ctenosaura > Ctenosaura bakeri. The sequence continues at coordinate 30,289 of CAOLHI010005920.1, read as the reverse complement.
GCATTTCTCCTGAAAGGAGCTGCTTAATTTAGAATTTCAGATGATACTTCTCTTTCCTCAAAAATATATTCTCCAATGCATTATACTTTTCTCACTTTCATACATTTGTCAAGATATGAATCCATCTGAGGATCTAACAGGAGGAAAATGAATATATAGTACCAACATTGAATATCATCAGAAGATTGAATGTTCAAACTTTCTGCTGGACTTGTTATCTGCTTTTGACTCTTGAATCTGCCTCAGCTGGATCGGGTGAGTACATTAACAATAGAGATACAATCAGGCAATTGTAGATGCTGGATTTGACTGACTTATGAGAAGGGGACAGCATTCTTGACACATACCTTTCAACATTTCACAAATGGAAACAAAGATGCACATGGCCAAGTAACATCAGAATCTAGTCAAGGTGCAAAAGTTATTAATGAGGAAGACCACACAAAGTAAGAAAGGCTGCAGTCATTTGTTTTTGCCTGAGTCTTCAAGGAAGGGCAAGATTCCTCTCCTCTTCTCTCCTCTCCTTTGCTCTCCATTGAATTAGTTGAGTGCAAATCACTTTTGCACTTTGATCTTTTTTCTGAGGACAATGGAGGAAAACTGGAGGAGAAGGGAGACACTGGGATATTTTAAAAGCTGTTGAAAAAGTTGGATGACAGAAGATTAATTGAGACTGTCCCTTCCAGATCAGGACAGTTGGAGGCTGTGTTTACATGGTAAAATGTACCACTGCATTCACTTCGAAATATTGTAAGACAATCATATCTGCTGCTTTTTAGGGCCATTTTGCTCATCCTGCCTGCTGAGGCCATGGCCCTCCTCCCCAAAGTCCTGCTCTATGGTGACCCATATAGCAGGCTTTTCAGAGCCAATAGATAATGGAAGCCAAGGAAACTGCTGACTTTTAAGAGACTGGCATGGAACTGATGTTCATTGTGGTATCTCTGACTCATCTAGAGTCATGTCCTGAAACCTCTGCAATATTGGTCATTTGTATGGACATTCCAGATCCAAAGTTTTGTTTTGTTTTGTTTATCCAAGCAGCTGCCTTCTAGTACCCATCACTTTTGGCATAACTTATATCATAGGTTGTGTCTCTGCCTCTAAGTGGTATTACAAGGTTGCATCTCAGTTCAAGCTATTTTAATTGATTAACCCACATGCATTTTAATTGATTAATTGTGGAGTAAATTTGCATCCATTGGCACATAAATAAAAATAATATTTTCAAAGCATGAAAATAACCTCCCATTCTGTTTGGAAAAGAAAGGAAAATGTGAGATGTCACTTGCTACCTGTAAGACAGGAACCAGTTTCATGGATGTATGGACCTAGAATCTTTAGTACCCAGGAGACCTCTGATTAGATCCTCTGGCCTGAATTTGTGAAATCCCATCTTCACTCAGATAATCAGACTGATGATCATTGTGATGATAATCAGACTGATGATCTGAGCTTTTCATCTACTCACCATGATGGTAAACCACTTTACCTCATCTGGCCTCATCTGGTGGCTTTGAAGTCTATAAGATCAGGACTGCTCCCTTCCGCTGTTCCCATTATGAGCTGACCAGTAACAAAGGGTAGGTTTGGTTACTGATCCTCTACTCACTAGGTGTCTTCAGAGTGTTGCAGTGGTTTGGATCTTTGCAGCAAGATGATCCAGAGGACCTCTGGGCTCCACTTCCAGGCCACTGGAGGTATATGAAGGCTCTGTCTGGATCCGCATGCTTTTTTATGCATCAGAGAGTGGTGGGTGCAGTGGTGAACCTCCTCTGGGTTTTAGTCTGAACTTGAAAGGAATTAGCATCTTGAATAGCTCCTTTAAAGTTCAAACTCAAATCAGAAATCTCCTCATCTCCTCAATGACATAGGATTTACCAGCTTCCACTGTTTATATATCTACAGGAAACTACTGGGGAAGAGAACCGGAGGTTAGGGCTACAGTATCATTGCTGCACAAATGGCAGACACATATCTTCCTCTCAGTTTCCTCATCTAAACACAGGGAGGGAGTGGACATTCTGAATATGTGCCTGACGGTATTTGGAAGATGGATGAAAACAGGCTGGACCTTAATCCTAGCAAAATAGAGGTCCTGTGGGTCAGGGGACCCATTGATTTAGATGAAAGTCTGTGACCTGCCTTGAATGGGATTGTGGTCCCCCAAGTATGCACTGTATTGTTACTCCTAGACTCAGAAATGTTGGTGGAGTTACAGGGCATGGCTTGGAAAAAAATTAAATTTTTGGATCACAGTTCTTTTATCCTCCAAGCAGCATGGGACAGTGGCCATCTCATGGGAATTCTATGTCAGAAAGTCTCCAAAAAGAAGCTGGATTGACTGGGGTGAAGAACAAAGAAGGAGTTTCCCCGTGAAGATAAAAACATGACCCCATCTTTGTCAATCACCAAGAGAAATCTTAAGAATTTTTTATTTCACTCTCCTTTTCTGAAATGAGGGAAATAGGCGATACTGTTCAGTTTTAATGGTGTTTGGCAACATTTTAGGACTGGAGTGGGCAAAGGGTGGTAATCCAGATGACATTGCCCTGGATCATTATGAGCCCCCTCTGCATAGTCACAGATATTTCCTCCTCAGCCCCTTTTCCTTCCTGGACTGCAGGTCCTAGCACCACCAACCAACCTAACCAAACGTGAAGAATGTTGGGGTCTCCACTCTAGCCCACATCTAGAGGGCTCCACCTTGTCTACCCCTGGTTTGGTATCTGACTACATCCTATGAAATTCTATACAAAACCTTGAGGTTTCCTTGATAAGTAAATCCAAGATATACAAGAGAGATGTTGTGTCTCTAAAAGGCAATGCTATGCTTTTACAGTCATTTTGCAGGAAGAAGAAACTGGAATTTCTCACCATGGGGGACACAAATGGGACGATGGTGACCGAGTTCATCTTGCTTGGATTGTCTGATCATCCCTGGGCCCAGATGGTGTTGTTTGCATTTTTCCTTGTATTCTATCTTGTCACTCTCCTAGGCAACAGTCTCTTGATTGTCCTAATTGTTGTCAGCCCCTTCCTGCATACACCTATGTATTTCTTCCTCAGCAACCTTTCCTTCTTGGACTTGTTCTACACCACATCCAGTATTCCACAGGTACTGGTGAATTGCTTCTCCCAGAGACCCACCATTTCCTATATTAGATGTGTAATTCAGATGTATGTCAGCCTTTTCCTTGGCATAGCAGAATGCTTCTTGCTGGCTGTCATGGCGTATGACCGCTTTGCTGCTGTGTGCAATCCCTTGCATTACACTGCCATCATGAGCAAAAGGCGTTGTTTACAGCTGGCCATCACATCCTGGGCTGGTGCCTTGGTCATGACTCTCATCCCTTTTCTGACACAGTCACGACAGTTTTGTGGCCATAATGTCATCAACCATTTCACTTGTGAGTTACTAGCATTCCTCAAGTTGGCCTGCTCAGACACACACCTCATTGAGACTGTGATCATGGTTGACAGCTTTATTGTCCTTGTTGCACCCTTCTTCTTTATCCTGGGCACCTACGTGCATATCAGCTTGGCTGTGTTGCGCATTCGCTCTGCCAAAGGAAGAAGCAAGGCCTTTTCGACATGTGGTTCCCATCTGGTGGTAGTCAGTGTGTTCTATGGCTCAGCCCTCTCCATGTACCTGCGCCCACCAGGCAAGTCTTCTGACTATGATAAAATTGTCTCCCTGTTCTATGGGGGAGTGACCCCAATGCTCAACCCACTGATCTACAGTCTAAGAAATAAAGATGTGAAAGGAGCATTTTGGAAACTGCTTGGGAAGATAATGTCTAAATGAATAAAAAAAACATTATTCTGTTTCTCTGTCTGTCTATTTGGAAATATATGAGTGTGGTGTAGCAATTTGAATGTGGAACTAGGACTCCAGGAAAATAGGGTTCAAATCTCCTCAGCCATGGAAACCCCATGGATGACCCTGGGCAGGTCACATTCTCCCAGGCTCAGAGGAAGGCAAGGGCAACCTCCCTCTGAAGAAATCTTGCCAAGAAACCTCCATGATAGTTTCACCTTAGGATTGCTGTAGATCAGAAATGGCTTAAAGGCACACAAAAATGAAGGAGATAGAAATATACCGGTATACACCTTCACTCTGAAAAAATTTCAAAAGCCGTTTTGAAAATGCTGTTTGTGATGCTGATTACTAGCAAATTTAAAAAATAGCTTTGCAATGCATTGCTTAGTTATTTATTTTAAATCATGGCTCATTTTTTACTAACCAAAAAGTTCCTCACAGAATTTTCTCACAAAATTCCCTCAGACCGTGACAAAATGATCTCTCTGTTTTATCAGGCAGTGACCCCTGTACTCAATCCTCTGATTTACAGTCTGAGAAATAAGGATGTGAAAGGAGCCATTTTGAGACTTGTCAGAAAGAAAGAATCTAAGTGAAAAGCAGATCTATGTTTCATCTGTTTTTCATTCTGAGTTGATATTTATTTGGTCAGCCATGCAGATGCTTTTGTAAATGATATCTAGATCTCATTTTAAAAAAGAAGGGAGAGAGAGAGAGAGAGAGAGGAGGAAGCAATGAGAAGGAAGAGCAGCCACTGCTATTGTTTCCACCTAGTCTCTCAATGGCAAGATACCTCCTGGATGCTCTTTTCATTTTCTACATGTTGGAAGCTGTTGCTAGGTGTGTGTTTCAAAACCACTATAAATGATCAGTCATCCATAGGGTTGAGGACCAGACAGTTGAGAAAGGTATCTGGACTGGCACTGTGTCATTAAATAAACGTCCGTCTTTATTTCACAGATGCCTCCATACTTGCACTCAAGTACGAAAGGAGACAAGTTTCCTCAATAGAGGCACCATGAGCAGCTTGCTTCAAAAGCACAAGGCTGCCAATGTATTCAATGGCCCTATGGGGATGCAATATCCTCCTCTTTTTCTTGCTATTGCCATTTCTATCTATCATTGCCCCCTCACTTCTATCAGAAACACCATCCCACTGTGCTGGGGTGTCTACTGTGGATGAGCAGCCAAGTTCACAGCAACCATATTTGTGGGCACTGTCTGTCTTCCACAGAGAAGAGAGGAGATATCTGCTGTTCTTTATTTCAGACCATAGCATTATTTCATTGCACAGCATATCATTATTTGATCAATTCGCAGGTCCCATGTACTCAGAAATTCTAGTTATGACCAAATAATGGCTCTTCTTATGACCAAATAATTGGGCACACATACTCAGAAGACAAGTGGAATTATCTGTCTGCCTGTATATCATCTGTCTATCTGTCTATCATCTCTATTTTTCTGTTTATCTATCTGTTTATCCATCCATCTGTAAACATGTCAAATTTAAAATATACTTTATTATGTTATTCTCTGAACAAAATACAAAAAGGCATATATTAGAGGAAAGTACATAAAAATTGTGTATAGCAGTAGGTCATATTCAAGGTAATAGACGAATTATATAATACTCGTTTTGGGAAAACTGAATACAAAAATGAAAATATTAGGAGAAATGTACATAAAACAGCATATAGATTTTAAGGCAAACTTTTAAAAGTTCTCAAAGTCCAGGACAAGCCCAAATAAAGACTAGAAAAATGAAAAACCAAGAGAAAAAGTGATTGACACATCCCTTCAGCCCCTGATCACAAGCATGCCAGTGTTGGACGTAGGTATAAACTAAATAAACTGTACCTTCGGTGTGTGGTTCATGCAGGACCTCTAGAAGCAAAAGTATACCTAAATCTTACATAATTTTTATAAACATAGTTCTGGGTATCTTACTGATGCTATGGAGTTTCTTAAATCTGACATCACAGCATAGGGCTTCAAGCTGTCTTAATCAGACCACAAATTAGAGGATGAAGGGGCAAGTTCATGAACCCCTTTCCCCTATACAGTTTTCTTTCAATCCAGATTTTTTAAAGAAAAATATATTTCAGCTCTGTCAAAAACCAAGAGTTGATGGGAGCATTTAGCATTCTGTGAATCCTCTGGTAGATATAGGATCCCCTATGGGCTATATTTAGCAAGTTACATAGTGGTTTGAACATTGAACTGCAACTCTGGAGACCAGGGTTCAATTCCTGCTGTTAGCAGCCGTACACCCCAATGCTTTGATACGGTCTAATTGGCAAATATTAATTGGCCTGAAATTATGTTATATGCACTTATGACTGAAAGGCCATGTGGAGAATGGATGCTGGCTGGGAAGATGTACAAAAGTAGGTCACCTCGGGTCATAACTTTGCTGTGGATTAGCTAGGAAAGCCTGACTCAATGGCTCTAAGCTAATCCTTTCAACTGCCCAAACTCAGAAAACAATACTCAAGCCCAGATGCAGCAGGCAAGCACCCCTGCTGTGCACATTTCCTACCAAAACTTTCCCCAATCACCTTACCCAACCAAGACATTGAGAGACTGTCAGGACTCCCATCAATACATTAAGAACATCAACTCATTCCAGACCTCGCTGTATCTTTGCAAACTCCTTTGTTCACTGGGCTAGAGAGCCATTTACACTCAGGCCCTCCTGGTAAAAATTGGGTATAAAAGTCCTGTTTTAAGCAGTCAGATGCAGTACATTGATTTCTGGCATCTACTCTGTCACTCTGATTCCCAATTTGTCTACTGTCCTTAGATGCAAGTCTAGGCCACAACAGTACTTCTTTGCTGCTCTTCTGAAATGGTAAATATTGCCCTATCTGAAACTTCACTATCAATCTTTCTTCCTTTTTCCTTTGGTTAGCCCTATGTAAGTGTGTGACAGTTTGAATTTTGTGTGTGTGAGAGAGAAAACTGAATTTCCTTCAGTAAAACATATGAGAGGAAAACACTGGGAGAACCCTGTAAACATTGGTGGAAGATCTTGTTAGGTTACTCTCCCAACAGGCCTCCTAATTGAGGTAATTAATTCCCTGTTGTCACAAGGAGATACTGCCATTGTGGGTGGACCCCTGAGTCACCCACACTTTGAAGTAACAAGGTTGGTGGAGTAATGCAGGCAACACCCTTTTTTTCTGTCCCATGAGCCGACACACATGGTTCAGGAAACAGACAAAGAATTGGTGGGAATCCCAGCCAAATCTGTAGGAACACATGTGAGTGTGAACCTGTGTGCTTGAGCCAAAGGGCAACTGTTGGGCTGGGAATTGTGTCCCTTTTCTATCTTGATTGATGTATTGGCAGCTGCACCTATCTAGCCACACACATCATTGGTGAACCATGTTAGCTCACAAGACACTTCCACGTGACTGCCCCAGGAATCAATCCTTGATTTGCCTCACTGCTGTGGCCTCTGCTATGTTCCAGAGCAGCCACTCACACAAACTGTAATCTGGTGAAAAATTCCAAGGACATTTTGGTTGCCTGTGAATCAGGTAACCCTTCCTCAGATGGATGGGATATCCTCTGTCAAAAAACACACTGCTGGATGATACAATTCAGCAGAGCCCCACTAAATCACATCTTCCATCTTGAAGCTGAGACCAGAAACCCATTCAGATGTGTTCATAAAGCACCTGAAAAGATACCTATTCTAGTTGCTTTTCAGGAATTAAGAAGTAAAGCATTACTTTTACCAATGTAACAATGAGAGTAATTAATTATTTTTCAGGACCTTGGGACTATAACTGTCACTCTTTTTACAAGCAAGTTTCCAAGTACTGCTCTAATGACTGAATTGTGAGAATCTGTATTTACTACCACTGTACACATGACTTGGAAAAAAAAAACCTTCTATAATATATGCCAAATGAGTAACAACTGATTTTCTTAGTGTGTCTTGGCAAAAAGCTTGCCACAAGTTTATTTGGGATTGAACTTTTGTTGCTTGCTCAGATCTCAGTGGAAGGAAATAGCATTTTACTGAGAAAAAGGTAGTTCTAAATATATAAATAGCATTCCAAAGATTAAAGGGGATACCTTAGACACAGTTGGTTCTCATTCAGAAACACTTCCACATCTTTTATCTTGCATTTAGTTCCCTTTTACATTATGCAGTCTTAGCATTATAATTCTACCTTAGCTGACATGGCAACTTATTATGGAAACCTGGGTTTGACAGTTGTGGGAGGGGCCACTAGAATCCTCCAGTCCTACAGAAAAGGAACTAAAAGAGTTAGGACATGAATTCAATTGGTTCCCATGGAGACAATTAGAAGAAAGATTTAAGATGGATCAAAAATTATATAGATTTGACAGAAATGAAAACAAATTAGATGTATTGATGAAAGGGGACCAGAAAAAGAGAACATCTAGATTTCATGAAATATTGTTACAAAGAGAAATGGAATCAGAGATTGTTAAAGATAATATGGTTAGATGGGCTCAAAATATTGGACACCCAATTGAGTTGGATACATGGGTGAGGGCATGGAAAGCAGATGTAAAATTTACACCAAGTTTAAATCTAAGGGAAAATTTTTATAAAATGTTACATGGATGGTATATGATACCTCAAAGGTTGGAAAAAATAACAAAAAATGGGAATGGAAAATGTTGGAAATGTGATGAAAAGGAGGGGTCCTTTTTTCATATGTGGTGGACCTGTAAGGTAGCAAGAAAATTTTAGAATGAAATACATGATGAAATTCAAAGAATATATAGTTTAAACTTTGAAATGAAGCCATAATTTTATCTGTGAAATATGTTAGGGCAACAAAGAGAAATATGATCTCATCAGAAGACATTCTTATATGTGATAATTGCTGCAAGACTGACATACGCACAAAATTGGAAAGAAAGAAATTATATTGATATAAAAGAATGGAAATTAAAAGTTCAGGATATGGTAGAGATAGAAAAGTTAACTTTTTTACTTAAAAATAAGCCAATCCAGAAGTTTGAAAGAGAATGGAAAGAAGTTTTGAACTGGATAAAGACATAAAATAAGAAAAGGAAGGAATAAAAAAGATTGTGGGTAATGTTGGTAACGTAAGCTAATAATGTTATACGTAAAGTATTATGTAACATTGTTAAATGTAAAAATGTATGGCTATCTTTTAAACAGAAACAATGTATGAATGGAATGTGAACACAGACTCAATTGGAAAGAAAGATGCTTGGAAGTGGGGAAGGGTTTCTTTTTATTTTTTAACTAAATTTCCATAAATATATATATATATATATATAAAGGAATCCTCCAGGCAAGGAGCTCCTCTGGTTCCTCTGACCAAACCACAAGTCCCAGGGTTCCATAGGAGGGGGTTGTGGCAATTAAAGTGGAATCATAGCATTGTAACTGGGGAGGGAGAAAGAGTTTTAGTGGTGCTCATGGCTCCTATGTCAGAGAGGCAGCATGTCCATGCTGGATTTTAGTCTGTATGTTAAGTAAACAATTCAAGTTGGTGAAACTGTTTGGGAGATAGGATTCATCATGCTGAGTAGGTTCGTTTGCACTAAAACCTGAGCAGAGTCACTGCCCTGCTGACGTGGAAGCCACCAACCGCTTCCAATTGCATTCTAATGGCTGATGGAATGTGCCTCGCTATGCTTTGCAACATTAGTAAGATTACGCTGGAGAATGGTGGGAACCATTTGTACGTGTCAGTTTCTTTTCTTGACCATGAGATGTATTTGTACTGGAGATGTATAAATTCCTGTGAACATGAAGAGGCGGGGCCCAGACTTTTGAGAAGTATCTCACTGGGACATTGTGCACAAATAAATCTTTTTTCTAAAAACCATGGGTCTCTATCTCAGTTCCACTACACTTGCTCCACTGGAAAAACCCTAGCCCAAGGTCTACAATTTTGATATTAAAACATGATTCCGTGTGCTTGAGAGGTCACCCTAATGAGCATGTAGGCAGGCACGGTCAAATGACCGAAAACCAGGTCGGGTCAGGAAAATCCCTTGTCATGTAGCCCCAGGAGACCTCACGGTATGTAAACCCCCAATAAACAAAGGGCCCTCAGCCCCGAGTCGCCGGCTTGAGGGGATTAGTGTGACTGCCCCAAATTGAGCAAATATCCTATCAAGTGAGGGTCATTTACATGAAGTCACACCACAAACAAACACAGCTGAAGACCCTGAGACTTTGGCAACACCTTGCAATCCGATCACCCAAAGGAAATTACCATTGTGGAGCTTTGTTATCGCTCCAATACCCATTGCTATCCCTGGGAAAGGATTAGTCCTCCAGGTACTTTTTCCCCTACAAATAGTCCTGTTTTTTTAGTGTTTCTTCAGATTGCTCCTGATCTTCCCAGTAGACCATTGCTCTGTCCGTTGAGTAATCCCCTCAGTCCTCCTCGTGCTGAGTCTCATATCTCCGCTGCCTTCCCAGACCACGGACTTCAGGATAAGGTGCAGTATCACCCCCAGCTACACCCCTTCAATACTCCCCTGTCCAATTTCCTCTCTTTTACTTCTTAATGGGTCTTGAGTGAGTGAGTGAATGAGTGAGTGAGTGCGTTGGTGCATAAGGCTTGTATTCAATAAAATCATTTATTGGACGTCTTTGTTTGGTCTGTGGCTTGGCCTGACCCCGTAGAAACTGGGTAAAAGACCCTGCTAGGTTACCCTGCTTCTTGCATTGCTATAGCTCATGCTCTGGCTAGTTTCTATTTCGCATCACGTGGAGCACATTGAGGTGTCCCCCAAGGGACCCCGGAAATCAGGGTAACAACTTAATTAACAATCCCCAGTTCCTTGCATCATTCTTGGGCCTTTCTTTGTTTTCTTCCTTTTTGTCTGTAGAGACTGTCATGATGAAACCAACCACCCAGTGGCCACTAGAGAATTGGGCTCAGTTAAAAATCCATCTGGTTGCCAAGAACAGGTAGAAGTGTCCTATTGGCAGGGATGTGGAGCTAGGGTAAGGCATTCATTCTAGGATGATCATAGCATTTCCCCTGAAAGGAGCTATTTAATTTAGGATTTTAGACGATACTTCTTGTTCCTTAAAAATATATTCTCCAACACATTATACTTTTCTCACTTTCATACCTTTGTTAAGATATGAATCCATTTGAAGATCTGACAGGATAAAGATGGATATACAGTACCAGCACTGAATATCACCAGAAGACTGCATGTTCAAACCTTCTACCGGACTTGTTATTTGCTTTTGACCCTTGAATCTGCCTCAGTTGGATCAGGTGAGCATTTTAACAATAGTGATGTTTGCTGGCTGTTTGCCGCAATAAAATTTGTAGGCAATTGTAGATGCTGGACTTGACTGACTCGTGAGAGGGAGTAAGGGTTCTCTACACATACTTTCAAACATTTCACAGATAGAAACCAAGATGCATGTGGCCAAGCGATATCAGAATATAGTCAAGATGCAAAAGTTATTAATGAGGAAGAACACGCAAGCTAGGAAAAGCTGCAGTAAATCTTCAGGAAGGGCAAGATTCCACTGTAGATGTTACTAATTCCCTCTGTAGAATTAGTGGAGTGCAAACTACTTTGCACTTAGGTTTCCAAGGACAAAGGAGGAAAACCAGAGAAGAGAGACATTGGAGTATTTCAAAAGCTGCTGAAAAAAGTGGGATGACTGAAGATTCATTGGGACTGTCCCTGCCTGATTAGGACAATTGGAGGCTATGTTTACATGGTAAATGTTAAACTTCAAAATATTGTAAATCGACCATACCTGCTGCTTTGTAGGGCCATTTTGCTCATCCTGCCTCCTGAGCCCATGGCCCTTTCCCCCATAATACTGCCCTTTGGTGCCACATAAGCAGGCTTTTCAGTGCCAACAGGTAATGAAAACCAAGGAAATTGAAAAGGAATTGGCCATTCATATGGGCATTCCAGATCCAAAGCTTTTGTTTGTTTGTTTGTATTTTTAAGCAGCTGCTCTCTAGAGCCCATCACTTTTGGCATAACTTATATCATAAGTTATATCTCTGCCTCTAAGTGGTATGACAAGGTTGCATCCCAACTCAAGCTATTTTAATTGATTAATGCACATGCATTTTAATTGACTATTTGTGGAGTAAATTTGCATTCATTGACTTGCCATTCTGTTTGGAAAAGAAAGGTAAATTCTTCTTGTAAGTTGTCACTTGCCACCTGTGAGCGAGGAATCAATCCCATGGATGTATGTGCAGAGAATCTTTAGTACCATGAGGCCTCTGATTATTAGATCCTCTGGCCTTAATCTGGGAAGTCCCATCTTCACTCAGATCATCAGACCAATCAAGCACTGATCTGAGATTTTCATCTACTCACCATGAAGGTAGACCACTTTGCCTCCTCTGGCCCCATTTGGTGCCTTTGAAGCCTACAAGGCCAGGGCTACTCCCTTCCTCTGTTTCCATTATGAGCTGACCAGTGACAAGGGTATGTTTGGTTACTGATCCTCTACTCACTAGGTGTCTCAGAGCACTAGAGTTGTTTGGAGGTATCTGAAGTCTCTGTCTTGACCCCCATATTTTATGCACCTTGGAGACTGATGAGCACAGAGGTGTGCCTCCTCTGGGTTTTAGTTTGAACTTTAAAGGAGCTAACCAAGGTTCTGGACTCTATAGATAGATTCAGCATCTTGGATAGCTCCTTTAAAGTTCAGACTGAAATCAAAAGCATACTCACTTCCTCAGTGACATTGGACCCACCAGCTCCCACTGTTTTCATATCTACAGGAAACTAATGGGGAAGACAACCAGAGGTTAGGACTACAGTGTCATTCCTGTACAAATGGCAGACACATATTTCCCTCTCATTTTCCTCATTTAATAGCAGGGAGGGAGTGGACATTCTGTATACATGTCTAAAGGTATTTAGGAGCTGGATGAAAACAAAGACGCTGAATCTTAATCCTGGCAAAACAGAGATCCTGTTGGTCAGGGGGCGCATTAATTTAGATGAAAGTGTGTGACCTGCCTTGAATGGGCCTGTGGCTCCCCAGTATGCAGTGTACAGATACTCCTGGACTCAGAAATGTTGATAGAACCAAAGGGCAGAGCTTGGGGGGGGGAATTAACATTTTGGATCACAATTCAATATCCTCCAACCAGCATGGCCAGTGGCCATCTCATGAGAGCTCTATGTCAGAAAGATTCTGAAGAGAAGCTGGATTGACTGGGGTGAGGAAGAAGGAAGGAATTTCCCCCCAAAGATATAAACATGACCATATCTTTATTAATCTACAAGAGTAATCTTAAGAAATGCTTATGTCACTCTGTTTTTTCTGAAATGAAGGAATTGGGCAATATCTTTCTGTTTTAATGGTGTTTGGCATGGTTTTAGGACTGGAGCCCATAAATTGTAGTCCGCCAGGCGTCAGCCCTCCTGATCATTGCATGGCCCCTCCTGCATATTCCCACAATTGCTTTCACAATTATTTTACAGGAAGAAGAAACTGGAACTTGACACCATGGGGGACACAAATGGGACAATGGTGACTGAGTTCATCTTGCTTGGATTGTCTGATCATCCCTGGGCCCAGATGGTGTTTTTTGCATTTTTCCTTGTAGTCTACCTCGTCACTCTCCTAGGCAACAGTCTCTTGATTGTCTTAATTGTTGTCAGCCCCTTCCTACATACTCCTATGTATTTCTTCCTCAGTAACCTTTCCTTCTTGGACATGTTCTACATCACCTCCAGTGTTCCGCAGGTGCTGGTCAACTGCTTCTTTCAGAGACCCACAATTTCCTATATTAGATGTGTAATTCAGATGTACCTCGGCCTTTTCCTTGGCATAGCAGAATGTATCTTGCTGGCTGTCATGGCATATGACCGCTTTGCTGCTGTGTGCAACCCCTTGCATTACACTCTCATCATGAGCAAAAGGCTTTGTTTACAGCTGGCCATCACATCCTGGGCTGGTGCCTTGGTCATGACTCTCTTCCCTTTTCTGACACAGTCACGACAGTTTTGTGGCCATAATGTCATCAACCATTTCACTTGTGAGATTCTAGCGTTCCTCAAGTTGGCCTGCTCAGAGACACACCTTACTGAGACTGTGGTCATGGTTGAAAGCTTTATTGTCCTTGTTCTACCTTTCTTCTTTATCCTGGGGACCTATGTGCACATCAGCTTGGCTGTGCTGCGCATAGGCTCTGCCAAGGGAAGAAGCAAGGCCTTTTCAACATGTGGTTCCCATCTGATGGTAGTCAGTGTGTTCTATGGCTCAGCCATCTCCATGTACCTACGACCACCAGGCAAGTATTCTGACTATGATAAAATTGTCTCCCTGTTCTATGGGGGAGTGACTCCAATGCTCAACCCACTCATCTACAGTCTTAGAAATAAAGATGTAAAAGGAGCATTTTGGAAACTGCTTGGGAAGACAATGTCTAAGTGAATAACCAATTTATTATTCTGTTTGTCTGTATATCTACACACCCCTCTTTGTTCCTGTTTGTTCCGGTAACTTAAAAATATTTGAGTGTGCGGTAGCAGTCTGACTGTTGAGTTGGGACTCTGGGAGAATTGGGTTCAAATCTCCTCAGCCATAGAAAGTCACTGGGATTCCTTGGGAAAATCACATTCTCTCAGCCTCAGAGGAAGGCAGGGGCAACCTCCCTCTGAACACGTCTTGCCAAGAAACCCCCATGATAGCTTCACCTTAGGATTGCTGTAAATCAGAAATGGCTTGAAGATACACAAAAAGAAAGGAGATTGAAATATATTCATCTTTATTCTGAAAAATTTTCAAAAGCCATTTTGAAAATGTTGTTTGTGATGCTGACTACTTGTAAATTTTTAAAAAATGTTTTTATAATGCACTATTTTTTAAATAAAAAATCATGTATCATTTTTCACTAACCAAAAGGTTTCTCACAGAGTTTTTTCAGAAAATTTCCTTGCACCATGACAAAATGATCTCTCTGTTTTATCGGGCAGTCAACCTTGTGCTCAACCCCCTGATTTACAGTCTGAGAAATAAAGATATAAAAGGAGCTGTTTTGAGATTGGTCAGAAAGAAAGACTCTCAATGAAGAGTAGATCTATGCTTCATCCATGTTCATTCTGAGTTAAAATTAGTTTAGTGTCAGCCACGCAGATGCTTTTGTAAATGAGACATATGTTACCACAGTTCTGACATGCCCGGTAATAGCACTAGATATCGCCTTGATATCAAACTTATTTGGCCTTCACTTGACCTTTCTCTGCCACCCTGCTCCACGTGCTTGCAAGGACCACCGGGCAATCATGTAAACAGGCGCTGCTGGTAATGGTTGGACATTCCAGTCCCCACTTAGGCAGGCAGATTAGTGCCACTCCGTTGCTTCAGGGACCGTTTCTTGCAGACACACCTTGCTTAAGCGCGACTTTACACAAAGACGCACGGCCCTGAACCAGCACCCTCTCAATGCTGAGCCATTTGCATACTGGCTACACTATTGCTATCCAGCGCTAAGCTAATCATGTAAAACCTGACCTTTTCCAATGCTTTTGTCCTGCTCCAAATTTCCTTTGTTCTCACCGAGCATGGCATGGCCTATAGGCACAATCCATCCTATAAAAACTCCCCCGATCCCGAGCACACCTCGCATCGCTCGCTGTCCCCGTCCAGACCTCTTGCCCCGTTCGGATCACTCTGGACTCCCATGCCGCCTTGCTGTCGTTCGGTCTGAAGAGCTCCCCTCAGCGAACAACGCTGAGCTTTCTTCCCTGCAACCCTCCGCTCTTCTCCAGGACTATGAGATAAGGTGTCGTATCACCCATTTCCCCCGAAAACTCCTATTTCTAATTTCCTAGTTAGCTGCATGCTTGTGGTGTCTTTTCTGTTGTTTGTCCTTTAATAAAGCTATTGTTTTTACTATTTTAAAACTGTCTGACTGCTCTTCTGACCTGACACTGTATACATAGGGTTGCAAGATCCCTGCTAAGTTACCCTGCCTCTCGTTAGTTTAAGAGAGTACTCAAGTTAATTTCCCCATCTTGTATTTCTTTTTATTTGGTTATTTGGGCACCCCTTCCGGGACCCCCACAATACAGGGTAACACATAGGTCTTCTTCAAAAAGGAAGCAGGGAAGCAAGGTGGAGGAAGAAAAGTCACTGCTATTTTCTCCAACTAGTCTCTCAAGTGGCAGGATGCTTCCTCTGTTGGCTTCCCATTTGCTATATGATGTAAGCTGTTGCTAGGTGTGTGTTCCAAAATCATTTTAATGTAATTCATAGATATGGTTCAAGGCCAAATAGCTGAGAAAAGTATCTGGACTGGCACTGTGTCATTAAATAAACTTCTGTCTTCATTTCATTGACACCTCCATACTTAAGCTCAAGTAGGAAAGGGGACAAGTTTCCTCAATGGAGACACCACGAACATCTTGCTTGAAAAGCCCAAGGCTGCTACTGTATACAATGGCCCTATGGGGATGCGATATCCTCCTCTTTTTCTTGCTATTGCCATTTCTATCTATCACTGACCCCTCATTTCTATCAGAAGCACCATCCCACTGTGCTGGGATCTGGGCTGTCTCCCATGGAGGAGCAGCCAAGTTCACAGCAACCGTATTTTTGGACACTGTTTGTCTTCCACAGAGAACAGAGGAGACATCTGCTATTCTTTATTTCGGACCACAGCATTGTTTCTCAGGAGTTTTGGTCTATTCACAGATTCCATATATTGAGAAACATTACAACAACTCTTGTTACTACTAAATAAATGGGCACACATATTCAGAAGAAAGGTGAAATTATCTGTCCATCTGTCTGTCTGTCTGTCACTATCTATCTATCTATCTATCTATCTATCTATCTATCTATCTATCTATCTATCTATCTGTCTATCTATCTATCTTTTCATCCATCCATCCATAGACGTGTCAAATTTAAAGTACACTTTATTATGTTATTCTGTGAACAAAATACAAAAAGGCATTGATTAAGGGAAAGTTTATGACAAATGTGTACAGTAATGTAAAGTAATATTCAAATTATGTAATCCCCATTATGAAAAATGGAGTACAAACATGAAGACGTTAGGAGAAATGTACACAGAAAGGCATACCGATTTTAAAGCAAATTTTTAAAATTCTCAAAGTCCCGGACAAGCCCAAATAAAGACTAGAAAAATGAAAAACAAAGAGAAAAAGTGATTGACACATCCCTTTAGCCACTAATCATAAGCATGCAAGTGTTGGATGGATGTATAAACTAAGCAAACTGTACATTCAGTGCTTGGATTATGCGGGACCTCTAAAAGCAAAAGCATGACTAAATTTTACATATTTGTCAGAAATATAATTCTTGGTATTTTGCTAATGGTTTGGGGTTCTTAAGCCTGACACCACAGTGTAGGGCTTCAGGCTGTCTTAATCCAGCCACAAATTAAACAATGAAGGGGCAAGTTCATGACACCTTTTTCCCCATACATTTTTTTTTCAATCCAGCACTTTCAGCTCTGTCAAAAAACCAAGAGCTCATAGGAGCATTTAGCATGCTGTGAATCATCTAGTGAATATAGGATCTCCTATGGACTATATCTAGTAAGTGGTGTAGTGGCTTGAACATTGGACTACAACCCTGGAAACCAGGGGTCAATTCCTGCTCTTAGCAGCCCCACATTTTGATATGGTCTAATTGGCAAGTATTAACAGGCATGAAATTATGTTATACACACTTATGGCTGAAAGGCCATGTGGAGAATGGATACTGGCTGAGAAAATGTGTAAAAATAGGTCATCTCAGGTGGTCTCAGCATGGCTAGGTCATAAGTACACTGTGGATTAGCTGAGAAAGCCTGACTTAATGGCTAATCTTCTCAACTGCCCAACCCCAGAAAACAATAGGCAAGCCAAGTGCAGCAGGAAAGCACCTCTGCTGTGCACATTTCCTACCAAAACTTTCCCCAGTCACTTTACCCAGCCAAGACATTGAGAGACTGTCAGGACTCCCATCAATACAATAAGACCATCAACTCATTCCAGACCTCATTGTATCTGTTGCAAACTCCTTTATTTACTTGGCTAGAAAGCCATTTACACCCATGCCTTCCAGAGAGAAATTGGGTACAAAAACCCTGTTTTAAGCAGTCAGATGCAGTACATTGATTTCTGGCATCCACTCTGTCACTCTGATTCCCAATTTGTCTACTGTGCTTAGATGCAAGTCTAAGCCACAAAAGTACTTCTTTGCTGCTCTTCTGAAATGGTAAATATTGCCCAATCTGAAACTTCACTATCAATCTTTCCTCCCTTTTCCTTTGGTTAGGCTTGTGTAAGTGTTTGACTGTTTGAATCTTGTGTGTGTGTGAGAGAGAGAGATACTGAATTTCCTTCAATAAAGCACATTTTAGGGTTGAATCTCTGGCCGGTTCTTTTCTGGGAGGACCCTATAAACATTAATGAAAGATCTTGTTAGGTTACCCCACACACACAGGCCTCCTCATTGACCTTATTAATTCTCCTGAGTCATCCACATTTTGGGGTAACAAGATTGGTGGAATAATGCAAGCAACAGCCTGTTTTTCTGTCTCATGAGTCGACATATGTGGTTCTGGAAATAAGCCTAGGGAATTTGTAGGAATCCCAGCCAAATCCATAGGACCACACATGAGCATGAATATGTGTGCTTGAGCCAAAAGGCAACTGTTGAGTTCAGAATCTCTTTCCTCTTTCTATCATGGTTCATGTATTGGAAGCTGCACCTGTGTGGCCACGCTTATCATCTGTGAGCCATGGTAGATCACAAAAGATTTGCACATGACTGCCTCAGAAATCAATCCCTGATTTGCCTCACTGTTGTAGCCATTGCTCCATTCGTGAGCAGGCACTTACACAGACTGCAATCTCAAAAAATTCCAAGAACTCTTGCGTTGCCTGAAAATCAGGTGATCTTTGCTCTGATGAAGAGGATCCCCTCTGTGAAAGAACACACTGCCGAGTGGAGCGATTCAACAGAGCCAAATAAATTGAATCTTCCCTCTTGAAGCTGAGCCTAGAAATGCATTCAGATGCATTCTTAAAGCAAATGATAAGATACCTGTTCTAGTTGCTTTTCAGAAACTAAAAAGTAAAGCATTACTTTTACAAATGTAATTATGACAGCAACTAACTACTTTTCAGGGCTTAAGACTATAGCTGTCATTCTTTTTAGAATCAGGTTTCCAAGTACTGCCCTAATGAATGAATTCGGAGGATCTGTATTCACTAGCACTGTACACATGATTTCGAAAAAATAAACCATCTAAAACAGTGGTTCTCAACCTGGGAGTCGGGACCCCTTTGGCGGTCGAACGACCATTTCACAGGGGTCACGGCTCCTTAATCCTGCCCCCCCCTTTTAAAAGAAGGTGGCCTCACATCCAATGGGAGCAGTGCTTCTGAGACCCCTGCACTGGGAGGAGGGGAGAGGAGGCATGCTGGGCGTTTCCCCATCTTTCCCTGCCTGGTGGGAAAGCACTGGAAGAGCCTGAGGTGGAGCTGGAGGTGTGGAGAGTGGGAGGAGAGAGCTGGAGCCTGTATGTTAAGGCAGAGGTGAGGACACCAAGAGGAGAGAGCTGGAGCCGGAGCGTTAAGACGGAGGTGAGGAGAGGAGATCCCGTGCTGGCGGGAGGGGAGAGGAGGCCTGAAGCTGGGCCCAGCCAGGTACTGCTTGGACGCTTGCGCCTGCACCGCACACACACAGACACACACACGGAGGGCTTCCCCTTCAGTGTTCCTTTCCCCTTCATGCCAGCTTGCAGAGTCAGAGTTGCTTGCCGGGGCAAGTGAGCAGCCGGGCGCTGCTTGGATGCTCGCGCCCACACCACACACACACACACACACACAAACAGAGGGCTTCCCATTCAGGGTTTATGGTGCTGCAGCGGGACGTCTGGGAGGTAAGACCCCGTCCCCTCACCCTCTTCGCCTCATGCTCATTCATGCCGGCGAACAGAGTTGCTTGCCAGGGCGAGTGAGTAGCTGGGCTCCGCTTGCTTCCTAAAGTGGCTGGGCTGCAGCAGCGGCGATCACCCGGTCACCCATTCATTCTGGGCACACTGCTCCATGGGAGTTGTCGGTGTGGTTGTTGCCTTTGGTCCGGCAGGCAAAGGGGAAAACTTTCCTGTGGTGGATCTGCCATCCGACGGGGGAGAGCAGTCCCTCCGAGACCGAGAACTCGGTAGGGAAAGGAGCAGGGGGCGTCAGCCAAGGGCTTCGGTTTGTGTAACAAGAGCCCCCGAGGCTCCTTGGTTGGTTTTGGGTTTTTTTGTTTTTTTTGGTTGGTTTTTTCACCCGAAAGCGCTGCTCTGATCTGTCCTGTGGACTTTGGCCATTTCCACATTCCAGTGTTATAGCGCTATGATTCCACTTTCACCATCCTATGTAATCCTGGGGTTTGCAGTTCAAACTGCAAACCCCAGGATTCCATAGGATGATGAAAGTGGAATAATAGCGCTATAACAGTCTAGTGCAGAAATAGCCAGGATGATTTTCGCTTTTGTTGTGCATGGACCCTTGGCGCTTGCCACACGCACGTGTTGTGTTCTTCGCCCTGACTGTCTTGCATTCCTCGCTTTTTTGTATGTTCAGTGTCCGCACTCCATTTAAGGGAGGGAGGGAGGGTGGGAGTGAAACAAAACACGTCTGCTTATGCCACCGCCATCTTTCCTCTCTCCCTGTCCTTTCCTCCCTGCGCCTCATGTAAAATGTGGGCTGTTTTGGCATTGCCTTTGGGAGTGACTGGCTTTTTGAACTGTGGAAACCCAACATTCAGAACTAGAAGTACTGCCTTAATTCTGGCATTGATGGACACTTTCTGTGCTTAAAAAAAGGGGGGAGGGTTATCAGTTTTTAGGCATTAGAAGTCTATCCAGAGCAGTGATTTAGGGCAGTGTTTCCAATCTATTTGATGTTGGAAATAACTAACTAACTAACTAACTAACTAAATAATAATAAATAAATAAATAATAACGAAAATGATTTTATGGTTGGGGGTCACCACAACATGATGAACTGTATTAAGGGGTCGCGGCATTAGGAAGGTTGAGAACCACTGATCTAAAAGATATAACAAATGAGTACGAATTAATTTTTTTGTGTGTTTGTATGTGTGTGTTCCTTCTCTCTTGGCAAAATGCTTGGCACAAGATTATTTGGAACTGAGCTTGTGTTGCTTGCTCAGATCTCAGTGGAAGGAAAATAGCATTCTACCAAGAAAATGGTAATTCTAAATATATAAATAGCATTCCAAAGATTAAAGGGGATACCTTAGACACAACTGCTTCTCATTCAGAAACACTTCCAGGTCTTTTATCTTGCATTTAGTTCCCTTTTACATGATACAGTTTTAGCATTATAACTCCACTTTAGCAAAGTCGTATGAGATCCTGGAGTTGGCAGTTGAGAGAGGGACCATTGGAATCCTCCATTGGAATCCTCCATTGGAATCCAAGGAGCTCCTCTGGTGCCTCTGACCAAATCACAAATCCTAGGATTCTATAGATGGTGGTTATGGCAGTTAAAGTGGAATCATAGCATTATAACTGTGGAGGCAGAAAGGGTTTTAGTGGTGCTCATGGCTGCTATGTCAGTGAGGCAGCATGTCCACGCTGAATTTTAGCCTGGACATTAAATGTCAAGGTGTTGAAACTGTTTGGGGGATAGGATTCAGCATGCTGGGTAGGTTTGTTTTGCACTAAAACTTCAGCAGAATCACTGCCCTGCTGACATGAAAGTGACCAACCACCTCCAATTCCATTCTAATGGCTGCTAAATCTAAGATCTACCACAAAGCACTTAATTAACAATCCCCAGTTCCTTGCATCATCTTTAGGCTCCCTTTGTTTTCTTTCTTTTTTGTCTGTAGCGATCTCTCAGGAAACTAACCATCCGCAGGCTACTAGAGAACTGGATTCACTTAAAAACCCATCTAGTTGCCAAGAACATGTAGAAGTGTCCCACCAGGAGGGATGTGAAGCAAAAGTGAGACATTTGTTCTAGGAGAAACATAGAATTTCTTCTGAAAGGAGCTGCATACTTTAGGAATTCAGATGGTACTTCTTTTTCCTTAAAAATATATTCGCCAGTATGCTATACTTTTCTCACATGCATACATTTGTTAAGATATGAATCCGTCTGAGGATCTGAAAGGATGAAAATGGATATGTTATCAAGACTGAGGCCCTTTCCGCATGAGGAAGTTACAATGGGCCAAGGCGTCCTGTCATAGAGGTCATCCACATCTTGGATCGGACTACATTTGGACTATGTACCTTAGTTCCACATGGTAGTCCAATCCAAAATGCCCCCAAGTGGTCCTCCAGCGCCCTAAGTGAAGACCAGAAAAAATCGGGTCTTTCAATCTTCTGGAGCGCACCATTTCATACTTGCTCACTTCTGCAGATGTGCAGGCTTGCACCAATGCGAGCCTGTGATCAGCGGAGGGTCGGCCGTGGGCATGGTCAGAGTCAGCGGTTGGTCCAGACCCACGAAGAACAGGAAGCTGCCATTTTGTAAGCCTAAGCAGTGTGGATCTACAGACCTCGCACTGCTCCGATTCACCCTGGACCAAACAGAGGAGACCTGCAGAAGGGCTTAAAGGAGAGTCTGCACTGCTTCGACCCAAGAAGAACCGGAGAGTAATGGGACAGAGTGATTCACTTGCCTCGTGTGGAAAGGGCCTGAATAACACCAGAAGATTGAATTTTAAGACATTCTACTGGACTTGTTATCTGCTTTTGGCTCTTCAATCTGCTTCAGTTGGATCAGGTGAACATTTTAACATAGAGGTGCAATCAGGCAATTGTCAGTGCTCGTCTTAATGGACTTATGAGAAGGAGTAAGTGTTCTTTACACATATCCTCCAACATTTCACAGATAGAAACCAAGATGCATGTGTCCAAGTAACATCAGAATGTGGTCAAGGTGCAAACATTGTTAACGGGGAAGAACACACAAAGTAGGAAAGGCTGCAGTAATTTATTTTTGCCTGAGTCTTCAGAGAAGGGCAGAATTCCACCCCTCCTCTCATCTCCCATCTGTTGGGTTTGTTGAGTACAAACTACTTTATACTTTGAACTCAGGTTTCCAGGGGGAAAGAGGAGAAGAGAGACACTGGGACATTTTAAAAGCTGTTGAAAAGGCGAAATGACAGAAGATTAATTGGAACTGTCCCTTCCAGATCAGGACAGATGGAGGCTATGTTTACATGGTAAAATGTACCACTGCATTTAAAATATAATAAGCCAACCGTATCTGCTGCTCTTTAGGGCCATTTTGCTCATCCTGCCTGCTGAGGCCATGGCCCTTTTTCCAAGGTCGGGCCCTATGGTGACATATATAGCAGGCTTTTGAGTGCCAATAGGTAATGGAAACCAAGGCTGCATCCCAATTCAAGCTATTTTAATTGATTCACCCACATGCATTTTAATTGACTAATTGTGGAATAAATTTGCATCCATTGCCACATGAATAAACATAACATTTTCATTATGAAGCATGAAAATACCTCCCATCTTGTTTAGAAAAGAAACTACTTGGGAAGACAACCAGAGGTTAGGGCTAGAGTGTCATTGCTGTACAAATGGCAGACATGTATTTCCCTCTCATTTTTCTCATCTAAAAACAGGGAGGGAGTGGACCTTCTGTATACATGTCTGAAGGTATTTAGAAGATTGATGAAAACAAACAGACTGAAGCTGAGTCCTAACCCATAGAGATCCTGTGGATTAAGGAATCTGTTGATTTGGATGAAAGTGTGTGTCCTGCCTTGAATGGGTCTGTGGTCCCCCAGGCAGGCAGTGTACAGATACTCCTGGACTCAGAAATGTTGGTGGAGCTGTATGGCACAACTTGTTGGATCACATTTCAATATCCTCCAACCAGCATGGTCAGTGGCCAGCTCATGGGAGCTGTATGTCAGAAGGTCTCTGAAGAGAAGCTTGATTGGCTGTGGTGAGCAACAAGGAGGGAATGTTCTCCCTGAAGATATACATGTGACCCCATCTTTGTCAATCTCCAAGAGTAATCTTAAGAAATTTTAATTTCATTTTGCTTTTTTTTTTTAAATGTGGGAATCGGTGATATCATTCAGTTTTAATGGTGTTTAGCATTGTTTTAGGATAGGAGTGGGCAAAGGTGGTCGTCCAGATGTCAGCCCTCTTGAGCACTGTGAGGCCCCTTCTGCATTCTCCCAGATATTTCTTCCCCATCAACTATTCCTTCCTGGACTGCAGATCCTAGTGCCTATAGCCATCCTAACCAAATGTGAAGAACATTAGGCTCTGCAGTCTAGCAACATCTCCACTTTGCCTGCCACTAGTTTAGTATCTGAGTGCATTCTATGGAATTCTGTACAAAACCTTGAGGTTTTACGGATAAACAAATCCAAGATATAAAAGAGAGATGCTGTATCTCTAAAAGACAATGTCATGCTTCCACAATTATTTTATAGGAAGAAGAAACTGGAATTTATCACCATGTGGGAAACTAATGGAACAATGGTAACCGAGTTCATTTTGCTTGGATTGTCTGATCATCCCTGGGCCCAGATGATATTTTTTGCATTTTTCCTTGTGTTCTATCTTGTCACTCTCCTAGGCACCAGTCTCTTGATTATCTTAATTGTTGTCAGTCCCTTCCTGCATACTCCTATGTATTTCTTCCTCAGCAACCTTTCCTTTTTGGACATGTTCTACATCACCTCCAGTGTTCCACAGGTGCTGGTCAACTGCATCTCTCAGAGACCCACCATTTCCTATATTGTGTAATTCAGATGTACCTCGGCCTTTTCCTTGGCATAGAAAAATGTTTCTTGCTGGCTGTTATGGCGTATGACCGCTTTGCTGCTGTGTGCAACCCCTTGCATTACACTGCCATCATGAGCAGAAGGCATTGTTTACAGCTGGCCATCACATTCTGGGCTAGAGCCTTGGTGATGACCCTTATCCTTTTTCTGACACAGCCAACACAGTTTTGTGTCCATAATGTCATCAACCACTTCACTTGTGAGATTCTGGCGTTCCTCAAGTTGGCCTGCTCAGACACACACCTCACTGAGACTGCGATCATGGTTGACAGCTTTATTGTCCTGATGCACCCTTCTTCCTTATCCTGGGGACCTATGTGTACATCAACTTGGCTGTGCTGCGCATTCGCTCAGCCAAGGGAAAAAGCAAGGCCTTTTCGACATGTGGTTCCCATCTAGTGGTAGTCAGTGTGTTCTATGGCTCAGCCATCTCCATGTACCTGCACCCACCAGGCAAGTCTTCTTCTGACTATGATAAAATCGTCTCCCTGTTCTATGGTGCAGCGACTCAATCCACTGATCTACAGTCTAAGAAATAAAGATATGAAAAGAGCATTTTGGAAACTGCTTGGAAAGACAATGTCTAAATGAATAATTTGTCATTCTGTTCATCTGCCTATATATCTGCACATCTCTCTCTTCTCCAAATAGAAGCCTCATTAATTCTTTTTTCCCAAGCTATTTAGAAATATTTTAGTGTGTTGTAGTGGTTTGAGCAAGGACATTGAAGAACAGTGTTCAAATTTCCTCAACCATGGAAACCCACTGGATGGCCCTGGGCAAGTCACATTTTCTTAGCCTCAGAGGAAGACCAGGCCAAACCCCCTCTGAACAAATACTGCCAAGAAAATCCCATGATAGCTTTACTTTAGGATTGCTGTAAGTCAGAAATAATTTGAAGATACGCAACAACAAAGGAGATTAAAATATATTCATCTTCATTCTGAAAAACTTTTGAGAAGTTTTCAGAACAGCTTTTGAAAATGCTGTTCGTAATGCTGACTATTTGTAAACTGTTATGGGTTTACAAAGCATTCTTTTTTAAAAAATTAGGAACCATTTTTCACTAACAAAAAGGTTTCTCACATGACTTACGATGAACCAGCTATAAAATGTAGCCATAGATTGTAACAAAAATCTATCATTTATTGACCGGGGGAAGCTTTGCGTTTTTTGTTTTGTTTTTTTTCTTCTCCTCAGTAACAGAAAGGGAACATGCAGCTTGATCGATTTCCTTAGGACAGAATACCTCAGCTTGAGTGCTACCACCAAAAAAGCTCTCTTTCATGTCTCAACCAAATTAGCTTCTGAAAGAAAGGGAAAGAAAGAGCATTTCCTCCAGATATGATCTGGAGGGATACACACAAGGCAGTGTTCCATATAGGCATTTAAGACTTTAAAGAAGGCAGTCAACACTTTACATTTGGTCTAAAATTCAATAATGCCCAGTGTGAAGGTGCCACAAAGATTGCTAGGTGGGGTCTGAGATCATTTTTTGATAATAAAGATTTCTTCTTAATAAAAAAGTTGCAGAGTTCTTCACTAAATTAAGTTGGTGAACTGTAAGTTGAATTGTGAAAAATGAGAGTTGTCAGTCCTGGGTGAAAAGTACTGGGGGGAACAAACTCATCTTAATTTTGTTTTAAGACTTTATTCTGAAACAAAGACAAAACACTAGTTGAAAAATAATAAAGAAAGTGACCCAAGATGGAAGTTTCCACTACCTCCATTTTACTGTATGTGGACTTTTTGAGAAGAAAACACTGATCTCAGTTTTACTGTATTCCTCACTATGTTACCGCAGGTTTACCATATTCTTCACTATTTTTTTTGTGTGTGTGTGTCTTCAAGTTGTTTCTGACTTACAGCGATCCAAAGGTGAACCTCTCATGGGGTTTTCTGGGTCTGAAAGTATGTGCTTTCCCAAGTCATGTCTGAGTGTGAATTCAAACCCTGGTCTTCAGGGTTGTAGTCCAACGCTCAAACCACTACATCACACTGGCTCAATTATGCCTCACGTTGTAAAGTCAAAGGTTTTCACGGCCAGAATCCATAGGTTGTTGTGGGTTTTCTGGGCTTTGATCCTCTGAAGATGCCAGTGACAGATGCAGGTGAAAAGTCAGGAGAAAATACTAATAGAACATGGCCTCAAAGCCCAGAAAACCCACAACAACCTATTCCTCACTTTGTTGTTGTGTGTTTTCAAGTCATTTCCAACTTACGGTGACCATAAGGCAAAGGTATCGCAGGGTTTTCTTGGCCAGATTTGTTAAGGGTTTGCCTTTGCCTTCCTCTGAGGCTGAAAGAGTGTGACTTCACCAAGAGCACTTTCCCCACCATATCTCAAATAGCACAGTGTTCCAGTGTCATTGTGGGATTGCCAATTGCATATTGGGCTCAGTATGAAGCCTCACATTTCCACAGGCACCTGGGCATTCATGGGAAAGCACCAACAAGCACCTGGTGCATGTTCTGCAGCTCAGCATCCTTGACCACTCCCAGGTGCCACCATGTCCCCTCCCCACCACTCCTGATTAGCCAGTTATTTTGTTTTAATTTTTACCACCATATGTGCTAACATTAGCACAATAGATGGTGCCCACAGGTATTCATGTCAGACCCAAGGACAGCCCAGCAACAGAGGCCACCCTGCAACCAGTGACACACTGGAAAAGGCGGGGACTGACATGAGGAATCACCGCCATGACCCAGCTGGAGGTCTGCTGTTCCTACCATTCCTGTGACTCACAATGGAGCTGGAGTGTATGCAGTTACTCAGGACACTAGCCATGAGATTGTATATCAGTAACATCCGCACTGCCCAAGGCTTCAGGACATGGCAGCAGCATCAAGTACATCAAGCTATCCTGGTGGCCACCACCATCTCCATGCAAGCAGCCAGTGACATCACTACCACCATCTCAAGCAACAGGAAAGACCCTGCTGACCCCAATGTCACCCAGCACATCTGGTTGGGAAGCCTCGTCTACCCCAGGCAATGGTGGGTCAGGACCCATGTGTTTCAGGACTGGTGGAGCAGAGAATTATTGGCAACCTGAGACTATAAAATGTGGTTTTATCATTTCAGAATGACCCGAGCCACCCTCTTCAAGATTGCAGAGCACCTGCACCTGCACCTACAGCATAGCCCCACTGTCACAAGGGTGCCCATCTACATGGAAGAATGGGTCACCATTGTGATCTGGTGACTCACCACTCCCCCGATCTACAGGAAGATCGCCAATACCTTTGGGCTCAGCATCTCCACCGTGAGGGAGATTGCAATGGAAGTCTGCCTCACCATAGAACACACTCTGCTGGGAACCACTGTCCACCTGGGCAACCACTGCACAGTGAGTCCTCCCATCAATAGCATGTGTGTGACGGTCAGCACACTTATCTTTTGACTGCCCATGTCAGCCAGACCCATAGGGGAGGACCCTGCACTGGTGAGATTCCAAATTGTAGCGATGAATGCATAAACAGGCTGGATGGGCCAGCAATCAGTAGGGCAGCCATTCCCATGCCAGGCATTCCCTGTCCTCCCCACAGCATCCCCCTTGCACGTGCATCACTGATGTCCCTATTGTGATGACATCTGTGCTTATGCCCCTTTTCCTTTCTACTCTTTTGTCATGGTAGGCTTCGAGTCAATGGGATTCCCACAGTGTGTGTGAACCGTGGACAGTACCCACGTCCCTGTAAGTCTCCCAAAAGGAAGAGAGCAGGAGTTTATCAACAGGAAGGATTTGTTCTCCATCCTGCCACAGGGCACAACTGACCATACTGGAAGACGATTTATATGGGGAGGATCCATGATGCCTACATCTTCCATCACTTGGCCCTGTGGGAGGCCATGGAGACCAGCCAAATCATCACAGGGAACCCAACTGTCATCATCCATGGTGTGTGGGTTGGGCCTGTAATCCTGGTAGATGGAGCCTACCCCTTGATCTGAGGGCTGATGAAGCCCTATGAGGTCAGTCGGACCACCAGAAGATGGTCTACAACAGAGTCTTCAATTATTGCCATGATGTAGTAGAGTGTGCCTTTGGCTGAAGGCCAGATAAGGCTGCCTAGCAGCTCCACTGACTGTGTCTGAGCACAATTTCCTGCCAGTCATCACTGCCTGTGTGGTCCTGCACAATATCTGTGAAAACAAGGGTGATGTTTTGTGCATCCAAACCTCCACCCACCCACACCTGTGACCATCTTTTCAAGTGTCAACACGTACACAGCAAACAATAACAGAAGATTTAGCAAGGGTCAGAGGGTCAGGGATGCCATTGTAAGGATGATCACTGGCTGACACATGCATGCTGGACTCAGCTTCTGCATGCCCCATATGGTGCCGTCCATGCTATTGGTTGCCACTGCTGTGAGAATATGGCCTATGCTTCGCTATGTTCCTGGAGCCATGTGACATGCATGCTTCCCTGAGAGGATTCTGGGTTCATGCCCAAAATCAGAACATGTATTCTGCTGCTTCTGCCATGTACCCCTGTGAATAAAGTGATACATGCCTTTGCATAAACCATGTGTGACTCCTGCCTTACATCAGCAGAGCATGCTCACAACCCTGGTGCCATCCGTGCCCATCATACTCGCGGGGAGAGTGGCAATGTGTGCCATGGAGTTACTCACAGGCTTGGAGAAGACAGAGAATGGGGGAAATGCACTGGGAGCTTTCCCTTGTGACTCCCACTTCCAGTTGCTTGGCAAAGAAAGCACAGACATGGAGGCAGGAATGTGTTTTTATTGGATAGCCTTTCCAGTTGGTCACAGCCTCTGGAGAGGACCTCTGGTGCATAGCAATTACCAGATGCAGTAGGTATGGTGGCAGCAGCAAAGCTCGCCTACAGCAGAGAAGCAGGTATCCACCAGGACACCACAAGGCACAAAGTAGATGTGCTTTTAGTGTTCCCTTCCTAGCAGATCCACCCTTGCCACCTCCTGTCTGGGCCAGTGGGTGACACATCATGGGCTATAACGCTTCACTCTCTTCTTCATACACTCCCCCTTCCCAGAAGCATACACTCCCAGGGATTACTCCTCCATCAGGGGCTGACCAGCAGAGAGAATTTGGGCCATCGCCTGTCATGAGGTGGAAGGAGCCACAAGGAGGATGGACTGGTGCCACTATCAGAAGGGTGAGACTGCATACTCTGCAGTATTGCTGTCATGAGCTGGTTAGTACTCCGCATCTCATCCAACACATCCTGCTGGCCCTTTACACTCGTCTCCACATCTTCCTTGTATGTGTTGACCAGCTGCTGCAAAATGGCATTGGTCTTACTCAGCTCCATCACCATCCCTCTGTGTTGCTCTCTCTGCATGGTTGCAGAGGCATTATTCAGCTCCGATGAGTGCTCCATGATTGCCATGGCAATTGCCTCACCCCGGTGCCCTGTTTGGTCCCTTGTCTGGGCCTTTCTCATCCTTGAGCAGGGGGGACATCAATGCAGGGCTGATGGTGCTTCCAATGGTACTCTTGTTTGGATGGAATTCTGGAAGGAACACAGAGAGGTTGACAGTGCAGCAGTCACACCATGCTCTCCTCAGCATCCCCTGGTGGAGTCCCTGCAGAACACACTGGGGAAGAGGACATGGCCCACTGCAGTCACAGATACCAAACTGCCAGCACCTATGCTTGGGTGAGCTAGGATGCC
>CAOLHI010005919.1:0-48224 GCA_948474755.1 Ctenosaura bakeri | reverse complement strand
TCTCAGTTTTCTCTCCGTTCACAATTATTTGGCAGTTTGATTTTTATAGATTGTCTTTACACTGTTCAGAAATTTATCTCCAACTTGAAATTTGGATATAACTTCAAGCATAAAGTCCCAACTTAGGCTATCAAAAGCTTTGTCAATATCCAAAAATATAAGTGCTAATTTCCTTCCTTGTTGATGTTCAAAATATTCAACTACATAGAGGATGCATCTCGTATTATCTTTAAGGTGTCTATTAGGCAAAAACCCAGCCTGTTCTTCTCCTATTACATCTTTCAATATGTTCTTTAATCTGTTTGCTAATATTGTTGTGAATATTTTGTAATCCACATAAAGTAAGGATATTTTATAGTTCTTAAAATTTTCTTACCTAAGAATAAAAATTTTGATAGTTCTTAGGTAAGAGGGGATCTCATCTTCTTTCGGGATAAAGTTATATAAGCTTGTCCCCAGGATTTAGGCAAAATGGAAAAATCGGAAAAATCAGCTATTTAAGAACTTTACTGAAAGACCATCTGGATCAGGAGTTTTATTCTTTTTAGTTAAACAGAGTGCTTCAACAATTTCTGCCATGTGATGGAATGGTTAGTTTCTTCTATGCTGCTCCAAGAGCTTCTAGTTTTTAATTGGATAAAAATTTGGAAGGTTTCTCTCTGGAATTACTTATCTTTATATAATTTTGAGTAATATTTGACTTTTTTAAAAATTTTCCCAGCTTCTATATATGTTTTTTACTATCTATAATTTTAAGAATGAACAATTTTTGTTTCTTCTTTCTCAAACGGAGTGCTAGCCACTTCCCTGGTTTGTTGGACCATTTGAAATTATTCTGTTTCCAAACAGATTTTTTTGCTTATTTCCATTGTCAAATCAAGTTCTAATTGTTTTTGTAATGCAGTTATCTTTTTGGGGAATTTTATCTGAGGGTTTTTCTTTAATTTCTTCCCCCTTTTTTCCTAATTAGATCATTAATTTTCTGAATTTTCTTTTTCCTTCCTCTATTCAAGATAGCATTTTGTTGTATGAAGAACCCATGCATTACTGCCTTTCCTTTTCCCAGATGGTTTCAATGCCGGTTCCTCCTTGTTATTTTCTGCAAAGTATAAGCGTGTTTCTTTAGCTTTAATTACTATTCTTTTGTCTTGGAGGAGCCTTTATTCAGGCGCCAACTGAGATCTTTTTTAGGTTTCTTAAGAAATAGCAAAATAGCATTAGGGTCCACAAAGTTTTAAAGCACCTCCATTTTGGTGATCAGTTTACGAAAGATTTCAAAGCAAAAAACATGTCAAGTCTTGAGAGTAAAGTATGTCTTTCTGGGGGGAAAAAAAATTCTTAAGTTCCCCAAAAAGTAATGCCAAAAATTTATAGCCTCGATAGATTTTAACATTTCACTGAATGATCTGGGTAATTTGCCTTTATTTTACTTGATTACTGTAAAATACATGGAAAAAACCACTGCCCGTCAGTGCCAAGTGTGAAAGGCACACTCAAGCCTCACACTCAAGGCCTGCCCAGCCTGACACGTCTTTGTTATCAGACCTGAACAGCCAGGGAGATCTCTGAATCAAGCCAGGGCCAGGACAAAAGGGTCTGCCTCAGTTCTCCCTCTCCAGAACGGTCCCTTCCTCACTCTTGTCCCCCCTTGGGTTTTCCTTTTAGGACTCTCCCCCCTTTCTGTTTCCCTAAATCTGCTCTTCTCCCAGAGAAGGATCAGCAGTGACTTATATTTTCCAAGACTGTGGTACTGTTGGCACTAAGGTCAAGATGATATTACTGGTAGCGTGTATATTCCAGGGTACAGAATAAGACTCTGTGACATGTTTTAAGGAACACAGAACTTCAAACATTTATTGTAAGACTGTTGCTGTAAATGTTTTTTATCTAAATGTTTATAAAAAGCACACCATTCTCCTCTCTCTCTTTTCAATTCATTCACTATCTCTCGTAACCCCCTTTCTCAGTTCTCTCTCCCCAGAGCTCTTCAAATTCCAACCTTCCCCAAAAACACCACAAATTGCACTCCACTTTCAAACACACACCAAACAGTTTAAAATCCATTATTTTTCCTCTTTCCACCAGCCCCTCCCCTGGGCTATCCAAGGTTCCATTTCACTAGCCAATAAGTTTAAACACTCTCAGTTGCCAAGGAGGCTCTTTGTCAAGGCCCCCTCCCATCAGGTTCATCATAATTATCTTATCTGATTTCCTGTCTAGGAGTGGGTCCCTCATTCCGTTCCAGACTCCCATAAGAATTATTTGATCACAATCATTCTCTAATATTTGGGCTTCCAATTGTTTATAAAATTTATCTTTGCCATTATGTGGGCCATAAACACACACCAAAGTACTTTTTGGTTCTGCCAGTCCATTTCCAACCCTATATAGTGGCTATTTTCATCATTAAATATCTCTCATGCATTGATATGATCATTGACATATATTACAACACCTTTCTTTTTTTGCTCTAAGACTGATACAAATTCTTTTCCAAATGTTTTATTCCGAATGTATTTTTTTCTTTTTTATTTATTCTATTTCTTTTTTTAAAAAAAAAGAAAAAAAATTAACCTGGAAAAGTGTCAGCAGGCTCACCATAAGTTCAAACACAGCTGTGGACTTGCCTCGGTCCACACCCAAAATCTCTTCTTCACATCCTGCCAGGAGGCAGCAGTTGTTTCCCACGGCACATCCCAGCAGGTCAGCGGGTGACAAGAAGGGTGAATTGCCTCTTCAGGAACGGGCAGTGGCAGCAGGGATATTAAGCGATGGGCTAGTTCCAGACAAAAGAGGGAAGTGATTAGTACTCACTTCAGTTAAGCTGCTGGCTCTCCTCCCACTCCTGGAGCTATACTCTGCAGCTATACTCTGACAGGAGAGATGCAGATTTTATTAGAATTAAATCTGCAGGTAATAGACATCTTTTTCACAAATTTACAGATTCATATTAGGGTCAGGTGATCCAAGTGTGATCAACTAGGGAAAGAGGTGGTCATTCAATTACATGCATCTGGGTGTTCTCAACCTTGCCCGGTCTGGATGTTGTTTAGGTTTTTTGTCCAGATCATCACTGGGGGGCAGGATACCTATTTGTCTACCAGGATGTATCCCCTCTTTCCAGATTTTGGTTCCTTGCAGTCCTGAGCCTCACCCTTAGGTGGGGTTGCCAGCACTAGAATTCAGTAATTATTCCTTCAGGATTGACATGGCAACATCAGTGGCACAACAGGGACTCCTGATCAAGGACATTAAGAGGATAGGGAAGTGGAAGTCTAGGACTTTTGTGTCCCACTTCCAGCAGGCTTCAGAGATAGACAGCATTAACTTGACTTTGCTTGAATTGCAGGACTCCTGGAGAGTAGAAACATGCAGGAGAACAAGGAGTTGTGGGACCAGGAGACCAAGACAATGGAGGCGAGTTCAGCAAAAGGACATTGGCAAGAGAGGATTTGAATAAGGATAGGATGGCCATGAGATATACTGTAAAGTTCCAGCTATAAAGTTCCAGGAATGACATACAGAGCAGCGTGGGGTGGAAAGAAGCAGAGCTGAACAAAAAGACAAAGTAGAACCATCAGGATGAAGGACTCATTGCAGGGCTGGTCAGGGAGTTGAGGACCAGTTTGTGGTATGTTCTCAGGCTTATGGACTTGACTGTGGGCCTTTTGCGGGAGGAACTAAGCCAACGCTGTTGTGAATCTCCCTATCTCTTATGACCTGCAGGTACCAGCAGGTCACTGTGAGTGTAGGGAATGCATGCGTCTACCTATGTTGCACACACCTGTTACCATCACTTCATCCTTCTTGATACCAAAAGGGGGAGATATCTGCTGGTCATGACAAGGATTTCAGCTTTGGACTTATCAGTCAATAGGCAGGTTGGCTGTGCTCAGATCCAGATCCAGATCCATGTGCATGTTATTCCTTTTAGAAGCTGTAACCAAATAAAACTGTGGCTTTTTTATCTTCCAAATTCCTGCATGTGTTGTGGGTCTTTTGAGCATTGCATCTTGCCCATGAGCACACAAATGTAGCTTCCTGGCTTACAGGGTGTTGATTTTCTGGCTTGGGGTAGAGATGCACTCGCATAGTCAGTATGGGTTGCTGATACAACTGGCATTTCCCCCCTTCCCAGCAGGCCATGTAGCCAGTGATGCCAGGGGAAGGGCTCTGCCATTTCAGCCAATGACTTTGAACTGCCAGTATAAACTCATTGGCTGCTTCTTTTTGTGGTTTGGAAAGAGGTATTTGAGCAGGTCCCCAGCTGGGGAATGCTCACTTCTTCTTGGAATGTCATCTCACCCTATCACCCTAAGGTTATTGTTTTGGGATTGTCCAATTTTGTACCTCTGTCACTACTTATGGCATAGGTCAGGGTTCTGGGATGCTGTTACCAATGTCTCAGGGCAAGGTAAATTATGGTGTCACCCCTGTTGGTATCAAGGGAGATGAAGCAGTCGTAAAGGGTGTGCACAACCTGGGGAATTGCACATGTTCACTACATTCATGGTGACTGACTGATTACATACCAGTTGTGACATGGGTGGTGGCTTTGGATGAATTGGTTGGGCTCATCAGTCAAAAGACGGGTTGGCCGATGTCCATAATCAGACCCATGCACCAACCCTGTTAACAGCTGTAATCAAATAAAGTTGTCGCCTTTTTATCTTCCAACTGCAGTGTGTATTATGGTTCTTTTGAGTGTCACAGTTTGCCCATGAGCACGCAAAAAGTTTCTTGTGTGGAGGACCATAAAGGCATTTTCAAATACAACTGTGGTTTATATCTATACCATATTCTCAAGTAGGCATGTCTCAAAAATGATTTTTAAATCTAATTTGACTTTGACTTGATCATACTACAACTATCAATGCCATCCAAACCTCAGGTTGTGCCCTTCAGACTCTACTATTTTGTTTCTTAATATCACCAACTGAAATACAATTTTATACCAGGTAAGCTCAATCTTCTTTTTTCCTTTATATTCTGTAATACTTTATATTTAACTCATCTTTTTTCCTCTTTCCATCTAAGCTTCAATATGTCTTTTTCCCTTTCTTTGACTAGTGAATCGATTCTCAAAACTGGTATCGTTTGAAATAGAAACATTATTCTAAGCAAAATATTTATTTTTATGACAGAAATTCTTCTCAACAGTGAAAAATATAGTAACTCCCATTTTAACATGTGGTTCTTAATTTCATTCCATGTCTTTTTTTCAAAGGAACAGTGTCCATCTTTTTATTTTTTGATGTTTAACTTTCTATTTTTTATATTTAAAAAGCACAATCCAAACATATAAAACAGAGAAACAACAAAAATGCATCTATGCAAACACTAACAGACATTGACACAGAACTGAAAAAAATATGATTATTGCTTATCACTTATCATTTTAATTACTTACTCAATTTATCAAGTTCATAATCACTTAACTTATATTAAAGAAATCAATCAACCATTTCCAAAGAGGAAAAAAAATGCATTTTGTGTTCTGCCCCTTAGTGTATGTGTAAGCTTATCCATTTTGACAATTCGTAACAGTCTGCTTGGCCATTCATCCACTGCCAGTGTTACCCTGCTTGCTGGGGGTCCTTCAGGGGGATTCCCAATGCTTGTCAAAATTATCACTTCTGGGGAAAATTAGCTATGAACACTGCTGTAGCAATGCAAAGATGGCAAGGTAATTAAGGATCTTGAGCCCAGCTTTACAGAGTTAGATTGTAGAGAATCAGGCTAACTGTTCAAATTTAAGTATTTTATTGAAAAAGATGTCAACGTCCATGCAATCACTCGGCTGCACTCGCTCCCGCAAGCATACAAGGCTGTAGAAATTTAGAAAGATGTGACGCTGTTGGTGCTATTATTACTAAAAACCCATTCAAATGGTCTGTGTGAACTATTTCCGAGATTCACCTCAATGCGTGAGAGAAAGCAGGGCTACCCTTTGATCTATATCCATAGCTCTGCTTGCCTACGTGTTTGTCCAGTATATCTCTATGGCTCACTATATTTGATATAAAATAATTATGCTCCTCGGGACATAGGCTAGGTGTGGTAATACTGGTAACTGAATTTTTCCAGTACTTTGCATACATTAGTCTTACTGCTAAATACATATGTTGTTATCAGTTTATGTTTCCTCTTATCCACTGTTGCAATCTTCCCAGATTTCTAGCAGTTATAAGATAACTCAGATATTAAAACCTTGTGCTTCAATTTTTTTATCCTCATATAGAACTGTTTAGCTTGATCGCATATTCACTTCATATGATACAAGGTGCCAACATAATCCTCCAATTTCCAATATTTGGCCTTCATCTCTTTGTACATCTTTGTTATTCCTTCGGGTATAAGGTATCAACAGTACATTGTTGTTGTTTTGAGATCGTAACACTTTTAAAATATCCTTTGTCCATCAGTTTTCTTCTTCATGGTCTCTGTGCCTCACAAAATGGGAATGTTTGTGCATGCACAGTAGCTTTTCAGAAAGTTCCAGAGCTGAGCGGCTTGATGGGAACCCATCCCCCATCCGGAACTGAGCATTCTCCGTCCTGCAAAGCTAACAGTCTCTCCTTAGTTTCTTTTTGTCCATCAACTTGTTAGCAGCTCAGATGCTTCCTCACTGAGCAGTTCCTCGTCTTGGCTTTTTTCTTCATCTTTTGTTCGTTTTTTCTCATTTTTACAACAGAAACTGTGAGAACTCTTTCTCTCTTGTGTTGTCTTTGTTTAAGTTGTGCGTGTCTTGTGGCTGTAAGGTCTCCCTTTCAGACACCAACCCTGAGTGCTTGTTCTGCCTCGGGGAGGGCCATAATATTAGGCCCTGCTCTATTTGTAAGGACTTCACTTCACAGACTCTTAAGAATAGAGCTTCCCAGTTGAAATCCTATTGTTGGGAACAGGCCCTTCACATTAAGGAGTAGGCTTCTTCAAGTACCACTCTGTCCACTGTGTCAGTATCAGCGCCTTCTACAATGTCCTCTACTTGGGCTCCAAAGTTATTGGTACCATCCACTCCTTTGGTATTAACAGCCTCAGTGCCGGTACTGATGGCAGCCACGTTGACCTTGCCACCGATTTCTTCTCTGCCTAAGATTCCGAAGCTCTCCAAGATGCAAGCCGCTGGAGATGCCACTTCAACCTTGCAACGAATTTGCAAGGTCTCTATCTTGGCAGAGTGTAAACACGCGTCGTCGCACCGTTCTTCTGTTTCCTCCAACAAGGAAAAGAAAAAGAGGAGAGAGGAGAAACTCCACTCTCCTTCTCCTCCTACCTGTCCATTGGCCACTCAACCTGCCTCTTGCGGTCCCTTACTGACTCTTTCACCAACGCAGCCTGTGACATCCACCTTTGAGGAGGAGGATGTTCTCATGCTTTCACCGGTACAGGATGTTACTCAGCTCCCAGTACTGTTGGTCCCAGCTATTGTGGCTCTGGTTTCCGACTTGGACTGTTGATCCTTGCCGATGGCTTCCTTGCGTATGACCTCTGGCCAATCTGGAGATGGCTGCCTGCAGACTCCGATGGCTCCGTCTCTCTCTTTTAGCCATCTCGAGTTTGACCATCCACCTGCTTTGGATGCTCCTCGGGCTGTTTCCCGTGACCAACCACAGCTTAGTGTGGTTCGCTCTCTGGGATATAGTGAATGGAGTAGATCCCCACGTCATCTGGACTACTGACATCACACCACTTTAGAGCCTTCACTGGCGAGGGTGGATTCGCCCTTTTCTTCGGCCTCCTATATTGTCAGGTACAGCCATGAACATCTTTGGAGAGAGCAGCCTGGCTCTTACCACTCTTACTCGCCGGCCTACCACGATCGGTACCATCCCGATGTTCGTCATTGGTCTCCTTACTGCCCTCGATATTCACACTTTCCATCACTGTCCCCTTTGGGATCTCGTTAGCGGCATTCCCCTCAGTATCGCCACTCCAGATTCCATTCTCAGTCTCAATCGGCCTACTGCTGCTGCCACTCACGAGACCCATCACCTCATTTTCAGGTCAAGGCCACCTTCATCCTTTTCTTCCTGGAGGTGCCCTTCCTACTTTTACAGGTCATGCTCTCCTTGCTGCTCATTTCTGCAATCTTCCTTACTGGCCTCTTCCCGCCGTTCCTTTAGATGTTGCCAGCCGTCTTCCAAGGAATCCTCCTTGACTGCCAAATCTCATTTTTGACTCCCATTACAGGTCACCGCCTCTGCCTCTCTGCTGCTTCGCCAAAACCACATGACTGGCCCACCACCTTAACATCTGGTGCAACATCACTTCGGACTCAGGGGTTTTGACCATAGTTCATCTTGGTTACTTCATTGAGTTTTGAAGTACTCCTCCTCTCGATGTCTTCTATTCCAGCCCTGCCAGCCCGGCTCTCCTTGAAGAGGTAGAGACCCTCCTTCTCAAAGGGGCCATAGAGCGACTTCTGCCCAAAGCAAAATCCATGAATTTCTTCTCCTGGTACTTCACAGTTCCCAAATCGGATGGCACACTCCAACCCATTCTGGATTTCAGGGGGGTGAACTCCTTCATTGCCCCCCAGAAGTTAAAGATGGTCACCCTGTCCTCATTTCTACCTTTTCTGAGGCGCTGGGACTGGTACACATCCATTGATCTAAGGACGCCTACTTCCACATTTCTATTCGCCCCTAGCACAGGAGGTACCTCTGCTTTGTGATTGATGGAATCTGCTACCAGTACAAAGTTCTTCCCTTTGGCCTCTCCACTTGTTACCCTGTATGCTGGGGGTCCCGGGAGGGGCACCCAAATTGCCAAATAAAAACACAAGTTGGGGGAATTTAACTCGAGCACTCTCTTGGCTAAACGAGAGGCAGGGTAACTTTGGCAAGGATCTTTAACCCTATGTATACAGCGGCGGGTCAGAGAGCAGCTAGACAAGGTTTTCAAGGTAACAACAATATTTTATTAAAGACAAGATACACGCAAGGCAAGACATAAACTAACTAGCTGAGAAATAGAAACAGGGAGTTGCAAAGGGTAGGCAATACGACACCTGGTCTTGTAGTCCTGGAGAGAAGCGGGGTTCCAGGGAAGAAGAAGGCTCAGCGGGACTCGCTGAGGGGAGTTTCCTTAGACAACCGGTGGCAAGGCGGGATGGAAGTCCAAAGTAGTCCGAAGACCATTTGGAAACGCGGGGTTTTTATAGGGGAGTTTGTGCCTACCAGCCATGGCATGCCCAGTGAGAACAAAAGGAAATTTAGAGCTGGACAAAGGATTTGGAAAAGGTCAAGTTTGCATGATGAGCTTAACGCTCGACGACAATAGTTTAGCCAGTATGTAAATGTCCTGTCTAAAAGGACTAGTCTGGCTGAGAGCCGTGCAGCTATTGTAAGGTTTGCAGTGAGAAGTTTCCTGAAACTACGAGCGAGACTTGAGTTGCTGGCCTCAATGGGGTTTGGAATGTAAAACCATTAGTGGCCGCACCCTGTCCGTGCTTGTCCGGAGAACCTCGCAAACACGTGGAGTGGGGAGGCTGGAAAAGGTCAAGCAAAGGCCAAATTGTTTGATATCAAAATGATATCTGGGGTCCTCACCAACAGTGCCATAGCTGGAGTAACACACTGCCCCCGGGTCTTCACAAAGTGCCTAGCCCCTGTGGTGTCTTACCTCCACATGAAGGATGTTCTGGTCTACTCCTATTTGGACAACTGGCTCCTGGTGGCATCCTGCAAACAAAAGCTATACAAGGACATCCATATTGCCCTCTCCCTCCTTTCCGATCTCAGACTCAGAGTGAACTCCAAGAAATCCCACCTCGAGCCCTTGCATGTCCTAGATTTCTTTGGGGCCACCCTCAAGCCAGGGCCTTCTTACTTCTAAGGCGCTCATGGACTCTGCAACAGGCTGCGGCTGCTGTCCTGCACAATCCATCCGTTTCCACCCGCAACATTCAACAGCTCCTAGGCTACATGGCTGTGACAACGGCGGTCACCTATTCCTCCTGCCTTTGTGCTTGCCCTCTCCAACACTGGTTTCTCCAATGTTTCGACCCTCTCCTCGACGATCAATGTCGTGTTCTTTGGGTGCCCCATCCTGTGCGGGACTCAGTTTGTTGGTGGCTGTCCCCAAGCCGTTTCTTATTGGGGATGTTGTTTCGGGAGCCCCATTCGACTTTCACTATCACAACTGGCATGTCTCTCTTGGGCTGGGGAGCTAACTGGCATGGTTGCACAGTCCAAAGCCACTGGGCTGGCCTGGAATTGCATCTTCATATCAACGCTCTGGAGCTACTGGCGATTTTCAAAGTGCTTCAGGCTTTTTGACCTCATTGTCGGACAGACTGTCCAGATCCCATCAGACAATACAACAGCTGTCACGTGAATCAGCAGGAAGGCACTCACTCTTCCACTCTGCTCCATCTGGCTCTACGCATATGGGACTGGTGCATTCCGCTTTGGATACACCCCGTTGAGGTCCACCTCACAGGGCGGGACAATGTGACAGCGGACACATTGAGGAAGGACACAGTGTGTCATCACAAATGGTCCCTGTCTGATGCTGCCTTCTGGCAGATAGTATCCCAATGGGGCACTCCAAGTGTCGATCTCTTCGCGACCAATCACAACAGGAAGTGTCTCCATTATTGCTCGAGAGCCAGACTGGGCCCTGGCTCTCTCAGTGTTGCATTCCAGTTTCCTTGGAACAGAGAGTTCCTTTACATCTTTCCACCGTTTCCTCTCTTAGGTCGAGTGGTGGCAAAGATTGCAACAGACAAGGCAGACACCATCCTTGTCACTCCCTTCTGGCCGAGGCAGCACTGGTTAAGCTCCCTCTTCACCCTGGCGCGGGCCACATGATGAGGCTCCAGAATGTGCCAGACCTCCTCTCTCATTTGAGGGTTGGTTACTGCACCCGGACCTCCCTCTTCTCCGCCTGCACGCTTGGAGGATAACATTCTAGACTCTCCTGCTATCCAAGCTGTTCTCATGGCTGTGAGGAAAGAATTGACTCAGTCCTACAAGT
The DNA here is from genome assembly GCA_948474755.1 of Ctenosaura bakeri. NCBI lineage: Eukaryota > Metazoa > Chordata > Lepidosauria > Squamata > Iguanidae > Ctenosaura > Ctenosaura bakeri. Next base: position 37,241 of record CAOLHI010005919.1, on the reverse strand, counting down.
ACAAATGTGGCCTTTACCATCTCCTGTGATGAACCTGCTTCTCCTTCCTTCCTTTCCACAGTGCTTCACTTCCTCCTGGCGCTATGGGATCAGGACCTCCTCCCTGAAAGTGTATGTCTCTGCAATCATGGCCTGTCAGCCACAGGGTTCTCCTTCTTCTGCCCTTTTCTGGAACACTCCGGTGAAGCAATTCCTCAAGGGCCAGCAACACCTGTATGCTCCTGTCACTCCACCGCTTCCTCCATAGTCACTGTCGCTTGTCCTGTTCCAACTCATGTGCCATCCCTTTGAACCGATGACTGCATCTGATGACCGCCTTCTCACTATGAAGACGGTGTTCTTGGTCACTGTCACTTCAGCCATGCTGGCAGGAGAACTAACTGTGTTGTGCTGTGATGAGCTGTTCCTGGTGTTCCACCAGGACAAAGTGGTGCTCCGTCCTGATCTTTCTTTTCTTCCTAAAGTGGTCTCCGATTTCTTTGATTCAAGTTTGATTCGATTACTGTCTATCCAGACCCTGCATTGCCCCTCAAGCGCTCTCTTCACTCGTTCAACATGCGCCGTGTGCTTGCCTTTTACCTTCAGCAGACCTCCACCTTCCATCAGACGCCCCACCTTTTGGGTGCTATGGTGGGCATTGGAAGGGTCATAAAATCTCCTCTCAGTGGTTTCCAAATGGGTTGCCCGGACAATTCACCTTGGCTATGAACTTGCCAGGCAACCTCCCCCAGCTTTGCTTTGGGCCCATTCTACCAGGGCAGTGGCCTCCTCAGCAGCCCTTCTCAGGGGAGTTGACCTGCAGGAGCTTTGCCGTGTGGCTACATGGTCATGGCCTTTGACCTTCGTCAACCACTGCCACCTTGACTGTAGGGCCCGGCGTGACATTGTGATGCTGTCTTCTACCTCTAGGATCTGACCCGCCATCCAACGGTAAGCTACTTAGTTTCCCACTGTATTAGGCACAGAGACCACGAAGAAGAAGAATAGGTTGCTTACCTGCAACTGTGTTTCTTCGAGTGGTAATCTGTGCCCTCACACACACCTGCCCAGCCTCCCCTCTTTAGGTCTTGCTTTGGTAGACTTCAAATCTGAGGAGAGACCGTTAACTTGGCGGGACTGAGCATTCTCAGTACTGGATGGAGGAAGGGTTCCTGCCAAGCTGCTCAGCTCTGGAACTTTCTGAAAAGCATGTGCAAAGATTCCCATTGTGTGACAGTGCAGATGAGCACTCGAAGAACCACAGTTACAGGTAAGCAACCGGTTCTTCCCATAGATCCATGTATATGTTATATCCAAAATTCTTTGCTCAGTTAGTCACAGATTCTTTTACTTGTTCCTCTTCCATATTCAGCTTTCATTGAGAGCAATCCTGCAGGTGTGTTTGCCCGTTGAAAATTCTTCTGTTGCATAAATTCCAACTTCTACTGAGTATTGATAATTGACCTCTCAATAATTTTAACTCCTTCAAAATTCGTTCATCTTTTGGAGATTTCTTCAATACATTCTCTTTAATCTTTATTTCAGCCAAAATCTTTTGTGTTTTCTTATTTGCTTCCCTTTGCTCTTTAAGTTGAATTACATTTTCTCTCATAAATGTTTTTATAACTCCCATTTTGGCTCCTAAACCAATGTAATATTAGTTCCTTTTTAATTTGTTTTCAAAATATTCTTTAATCTCTTCCTTTATTTCTAAAACCACTTCCTCATTCAAAATTAATCATTTAATTGCCATATAAATTTTTGCTTTAATTTCTAAGTTTCATCACCACATGTCGGGAGTCCTCCATGTTTTATTGTTTTAGGATAGCAGTAGACTGAGGAAATAGTGATAGTAGGCTGTTAGCTATTCCCAGGCGCCAACCATTCCTTCCGGCTGGAATTTCAAAGGAACCGTTTGGCATGATGACGTTCGTTCTTTTACAACTATCTTAGGAGAAACTGTCTGTTAAAGTGTAAGGTGGGGGAAAACGTTCCATTCTCGAGCTTTAACGTCTGAAGACAGCATCCCTTACTATGTTTCAATAAATCTTCTATTAAGTTTGTTGATCCGTGTGAGAGTGAATCTGTTCCTGACAGAAAGCTCGAGAATCTTTTCAAAAAATGCACCAATTGATGGACCAGTCGATTACTGAAGGAGAGCAAGGATCTGCAGAATCTGATGGAGCTACAGAAACTGAAGTGCCCCTGGATACCAAGACAAAATTGCACCTGAACGAGGCTATGGAAACCCCCACAAGCGGCCAAACCTGGGTCTGGGGAGAAAAGCCACGTACGTCATTGAGACAACACAGAAGGGCTGCTAGATGGGATACATCAGCAAAAGACCTATCCCTTTTGGAGGAGATAAAGCAAATGGAAACCGAACTGGAAAGAAAAGATGAGGAGATACTCGAACTCAAGACTATGCTACGCGAGATGCACATCTGTACCTCGCAGACAGGGAGATCACCAGGACGAGAACCACGAGCGGCTGTCTCGGCGGCAGGCACCCCTGGTCCGCCCCAGCAACCAAGAGGGCAAACGCCAGCGCCACTGTTACTCAGAAATGTGGGAGACCTGAAAGCGACCTTCAACGGGAAGGGGGAGAAACTCTTTTTTTTTGATTATGGCAAACAATTTCATGGTTGATCATGGCCATCTATTTCGGGATGATGCGGCCCGAATTTGATACCTAAGCCAGCGGATGAAAGGACTGGCAGCAGACTGGGTAGCGAACCTATATGACTCCCGCGCCCCGAAACTGAAAATCTGCAGCTCTTCATGAACCATCTGCGGGAACGCTTTGAAGACCCCCATTTATTGGAAAACACCAAATATCAACTGAAACGAATGAAACAAGGCAGGAACGATGTGGGGACGTATTCCCGTGAATTTAGAAACCTGGCCACCAAAGTCCTGTGGAGTGATGAAATTCTAATTGAGTTATACAAAGATGGACTAAATCCTGATATTCTACACGGGTGCTTAATGCAGGCCAATCCACAGACCCTGCTAGGTTGGGTCAGACTAGCTACTGAAATGGAAGGCATAACCCAGACTGTTCAGCTGAACCGACAAAGACAAGACGTGCCAAAACGACAACCTCACGGTCCCACCGTCCTCAATGCTGAAGAACGGAACAAACGTCTCCGTTTGGGCATGTGCTTTAACTGTGGAAAACCAGGTCACCTCGCCAACACCTGCCGCGGAAACCAAGCTCCGACTGGGACTAAGGGAGCACGAGCAGACCCAAAGAATATAGAATTCACACATCAGACAGCGGCCGCCAAACAACCACTTAGACGCACTTCTAAGGACCCTGCAGCGGCGACAGGAGACTCCGATCCCGATGATGAAACCACCTCTTCGTCCTCATCTGACATAGATGGAGATTCTAAACCCGACTGCGATGACTGGCAAGCGGTGGGAACATCTGTAAGTACTCCTAAAATTCCCCATTTCTACGCCACGGTTACGATTAGTGGCAGCGATGGGACTTTGCATGTACATAGGGCATTAATTGACTCTGGCTGCTCCAGAAGTTTGTTACACCCCAAATTGGCCAAAAAATTGAAAACTCTTTATGAGCCCTTGGAACGCCCCATCAAATTAACGCAAATGGATGGGACCTCAATGACTGGGGGAATAATTAGTAAAATCACTAAGCCCATCTCATTTCAAATGGACAAAAACAATTACAGCATGCGATTTCTAGTTCCCAAGGCAATGCAGTTCAAATTGGTCTTGGGAATCGATTGGCTTCGTGAATATAACCCCCAGATAAACTGGACTGCTGGCACTATGTCCTCTTCAGATGCAAACTTTTCTATTTCTCATGAAGAATTGCAACAAATTCCTTCACACTACCGAGACTTCCAAAAGGCTTTCCACGAAAGGGAGGCTGACAAATTGCCTCCCCACACGGACTTTGACTGTAAACTGGAATTAGTTGACGGGGCCACCCTGCCTAAACCGAAAATTTATCCCATGAGCCAAAAAGAACTCCTTGCTCTCAAGAAGTTCCTAAATAAAAACTTGGCTCGCGGCTTTATCAAGCCCTCTACAGCCCCCACGGCGAGTCCTGTCTTCTTCCGAAAGAGAAAAGATCCCAGCGCGGATCCGAGACTGATAGTTAACTACTCTGCTATTAACCAGGTTATTTCCTCCAATTGTTATCCCATACCTCTGATACGGACTGTTTTGGACCATCTTGTTCAAGGAAAATATTTCACCAAACTTGATCTTAAAGAGGCTTTTCATAGGATTAGAATGGACCCGGACTCTGAGTGGCTCACCACCTTTGCAACTCCTCTAGGTAACTTTAAATGGACGGTTCTTCCCTTTGGCTTACAATCGGGACCATCTGTGTTCCAAATGTTTTTGAACACCATTTTCCATGACTTGTTGTATCAGGGGGTTCTGATTTATCTGGATGACATTTTAATTTACGCAGATTCCATGGAATCTCATGTGTCCTTGGTACGTGAAGTGTTACGAAGGCTTATAGATAACAACCTCGTGGTTAATCTATCTAAATGCCAATTTGACACCCAAACTTTTGATTACTTGGGATATAGGATTCAAGATTGTTCACTTAAAATGGACCCTTCGAAGATTAACTCCATTTTGCAATGGCCCGTTCCTAAAACTGTGAAGCAACTGCAGCAATTTCTTGGTTTTGCGAACTTCTACCGGAACTTTATTGAGGATTTTGCTGCCATAACGCTTCCACTCACCAACCTTCTACGGAAACCTAAAGGATCCACTGCGGGCAAGGCGCATAGACTTTGTTGGTCGCCTGAGTGTCAATCGGCGTTTGACCATTTGAAATCTAAATTTACGTCTGAGCCCTTACTCCTTTTTCCCGACAGTACGAAGCAATTCATTGTGCAAACGGATGCTTCGGACTTTGCCATGGCAGCCGTTCTTTTACAACATGACACCACAGGAGCACTCAGGCCTTGTGCTTTCATTTCAAAGAAATTTTCCCCTCAACAAGCTAATTGGCCTATTTGGGAGAAAGAAGCCAAGGCTATCCATTTTGCGCTGTCCTCTTGGCGTCATTTGCTTGAAGGGGCTCGACTTCCCTTTGAAGTTTGGACTGATCATAGGAATTTGCAAGCCTTACAGTCGGCTAAGAAACTCTCCCCTAAGCAGGCGAGATGGGCTGAATTTTTCCAGAGATTCCGATTTAAAATTGTTTTCAAACCTGGCCGAACTAACCAACTGGCGAACCCTCTCTCTCGACTTCCCTGTTTTGCGGAATCCCCTGCTACGTCCTCCCACTCCAATACCTTGTTTCCTGCCTCCTCTCTGGCTTCTCAAGTGACTACTCGTGCATTAGCAAAGACAAGGCTTTCTGCCTCCTCTCTTTGTGACTCCGCTCTCCGCGATGCTATCATTCATGCAGCGCATGCAGACTCCTGGCTACCGGCAAACAAGGATAAAATAGAATGGGTTGACAATCTCCCCTTTTATGGCACCAAGGTCTACGTTCCCCCTGCTGCCCGCGAGCAGGTACTTCATCGTTATCATGATTCCAAACCCGCTGGACATTTTGGGTTTTTGAAGACATTGCATGCGATTCGCCGCCTTTTTTGGTGGCCTGGATTAAACCCCTCCGTGCAAACTTACATTAAGCAGTGTGCCACTTGCAACGTTTCTAAGTCGCCCACATCTAAACCTCAAGGGCTCCTGCAACCTCTGCCTGCGCCTGCTAGCCCCTGGTCGGTCATCGCATGGGATTTTATCGTGTCTCTTCCCTCTTCACACGGCTTTCATGTTATTTGGGTTGTTACTGATCACTTTTCCAAGCAATGTCATTTTGTGCCTCTAAAGAAACTACCCCGTGCTGACCAGCTGGCTGACCTGTTCGTTAATCATGTATGGAAACTTCACGGACTACCTTCGGTGATCATTTCGGACAGGGATCCAATTTTCACTTCCAAGTTTTGGACTTGTCTACTGAAAACCCTGGGAGTCACTCAGAAACTCAGCAGCACTTATCACCCTCAAACAGATGGCCAATCTGAGCGTGTTAACAAATCTCTTGAACAATTTCTTCGGTGTTTTGTTTCTGAGAACCAGAATGATTGGGCTCCGCTCCTTCCGTTCGCAGAGTTTGCCATCAATTCTGCGGTTCATACCTCTACTGGGAAACCCCCCTTTGAAATAGTTTACGGCTTCCTTCCTTCTCCTTTCCCCCCTCTCCCTCCCTTCCTCCGCTCCTCCTTCTGTTTCTGCATGGGTCTCTAAATTTTCTGGCATTTGGCAATCCGTCTCGGATGCTATAGCTTCCGCTAAAGCCTCCCACAAAAGTTTTGCTGACCGTAAACGGCAGCCTAATCCCCTTTACCAGCCCGGGGATTTGGTTTTCCTTTCTTCTAAGAACATTTCCTCTCCTTCTCCGTCTAAAAAACTTTCCCCTCACTTTCTCGGACCTTTTCCTGTGAAAAGGGCTATTAATGATGTCTCTTTTGAACTGGATCTCCCTTCTTCCCTCAAGGCTATTCATCCTGTTTTTCATTCCAGTTTGCTGAAGAGGGCCCCTTCGCTGACTTCTTCACCGGCTGATGTTCCTCAACGCCCCGACTGACTTGCTACTGCATTCATATTACTATTTAGTTTCTTGTCTTTCTACTGTTCCGTGATATTTTCTATATTTTGTGTATCTATATGTATATAATTTTTTTAAAAAAGTGGGGCAGAATGTCGGGAGTCCTCCATGTTTTATTGTTTTAGGATAGCAGTAGACTGAGGAAATAGTGATAGTAGGCTGTTAGCTATTCCCAGGCGCCAACCATTCCTTCCGGCTGGAATTTCAAAGGAACCGTTTGGCATGATGACGTTCGTTCTTTTACAACTATCTTAGGAGAAACTGTCTGTTAAAGTGTAAGGTGGGGGAAAACGTTCCATTCTCGAGCTTTAACGTCTGAAGACAGCATCCCTTACTATGTTTCAATAAATCTTCTATTAAGTTTGTTGATCCGTGTGAGAGTGAATCTGTTCCTGACACCACAAGACTGTGATCAGAAAGAAAATGGCAATATCTCAAAAACAAACAAACAAGAAAACCACACCCATGTTATATTAATCTTTGAATGAGATTTATGCCTATCAAAGAAAAAAGTGAAGTCCTTGTCTTTTGGGTGTTTTATTCTTTGTGCATCCATGGCCTGAAAATTATCCATCAATTCAAAAATGTTTTTAGGCAGTAGACCCCATGTTTTCTTTGTATCCCTTAAGGAAGACCTGTCAACCTGTGGAGACACCGCTCCATTCCAATCTCCCACCAAACACTAGTTTAATAAGATGTTTCAAATAACAGTGAATATAATTTCTGAATTAACGTTCCTTTCTGCCACACTGGTACATAACCCTCCTCATCAAAATTTTATCCCCATTCACATTATTTTATAGCCTTCCTCTCCAAATCTTTTTTCTTTATCTGTGAAAATCACCTTTGGAGATAATTTATGTTTTATGTATTAAGCCACCCCATTTTTTCCCCAGTGTCCAGCTGAGAGGAATTCTTCAAATGGTCTATTTTGTATTAAAGGTTTTTTGTCTTCCACATGTGGGTCTCTTGCGAGTCTCTTGTGTCCAAGTCCATGGTTTTTAGGTAATGAATTTTTTTTCCGGGGATGTTTACCCCATTTATAGTCCCAGTCAAACATTTATAATGTTTGACTGTGACTATAAATGGGGTAAACATTCCCGAAAAACAATTCATTGTTATACTTAAGACTGTGAAAAGTACACCTTCGTCTCTACATGTTTTATTGCTGAATGCTCGTCCTCTTCATCTTGAGCACCTAGTGCAGTTGCTCCCTTTTTATCAGATTTCTTGGCATCCTCTTCTGATTCATGTTGTTCCATTCCTTTATCAAAATCTTTCTTAAATGTTCACAGAAAGTCATTCGCTCTGTTAAGTGAATTCAGTCAGTATCTTTATCTTTCTTTCTTATAAATGAAAATCACTCTTCCAATCCACCCCAACTGAAAAGGATATTCTCTCTTCTGAGTTTGTCCACCAAAAATGTATAATTTTTTTCCTTTTGCTAAAGATTCATACTGAGATTTCCTTCATCACAGCAAGCATGTTGTCCTGAATCTTCCAACCTGCTTGATGATGGAGCTCCAATTTGATCTCTCATCTTCATCTTCTCCCATAAATGTTTATAGATTCTCAATCACTTTTATCTTCCTCACTCTGTTCTGGTGAGCCATGTAACCTGAAGAATCTTTCTTTGTCCCTTTGTTCAAAGAGCACCATTCTATCCAGTTGTTTCTCTAATTCTCGATGTGTTCTTGTCTTCATTTGAGTGCTCTTAATTTCCAACTGCTGGTTTTTCTTGCAGCATTCCTGTTGCTTTCTTATTCTCTTGAACTTCAGTAGTTGTCTTTTCTAGCATCTTTGAATTTTTTTAACTCCACCTGTCACTTCTTTTTTAAGCTTATCCATCTTTTCTCAGGAGATATCTTAAATTACCTAAATACTGCCCCAAATCTGGCAAAATAATTAAGACACTTTACCTTCCTCAGCTGAATCCTTTCTAGTTTACATCTTCTGTTTAGATGGTGAAGCAATGTCTGTTTTCTTGGAAGAGGTAATTAGTGCAGTCAATATTTCCTTTCTTCCAGTATTAATATTACATAGCTGTCAGATTCATTCACTGTTTTTTTCTTTAACTCTGTTGAAGCAGGTTTTTCCCCCATAACATAGATAATGGCAGAGCTCTTTCCAGAAACCTTTCCAGCAGTATAAAAACTGAGACAGTGCCATTCAGCAATCCAAAAAGCAGAGTTCAATTAAAATCCAATCTTCTCAGATTCCAAACATAACATATAACAGCAAAGTCCTTTTCATACACACACACACACACCATATAATGAATTGTAACCCATATAGGAAAATGTTTTAACTTTAAAATGCCACTTAGCTAGCCAGACTGGTAAAGTTCACTTTAAAAAAGTCTTCTGAGAATTCCAAATTTAAATCTACAGGTACAGAACAACAATAACAATAGGCACTTCTTCAAAGGTAGTTATAATCCAACTGATTTTATCCTTTATAAGTCCAAAAATATCCAGAGGTCAATCTAATGTGTATAAGAGCAGGGAGACAGTACACATTACATTTTGCATTACAAACGTTTTCAGATTCTGCCTTATCCCGTCTTCACAAGAATTTTTAATGAAACATATGAAAGTGCTTCTCCTCAAAGCCTATTCTATTGTACAGTCTTTAAACTTGTTATAAATTTACTGTGGATATTAACTTTTTAAAAGATTTTTAAAATTGGCTCACTAAATACCTGCAGCTAACATACATCTAGAATAATTGCATTAACTTCATAAGCTATGATGCTTTTTTAAAATTACTTTTGTTGCTGCCTTGTATATATATTTTTACGTTAATGTTATAAACTTAACACAGGTTAAAGACAAACTTATTCATACAGCTTTTGCATGGGTTTACTGTTTTGTAAAAGAGGAAATAAGGATCTAGAGCAAAGTTTTCCTAAGCACCACTGGGAATTATTGTTAGAGACTGCCTTTTTAATCTTTTATCCAGCTTGTGGTTATTTCAAGCACACATGTACAAAAACCTCTTGAATTCTAAATTATAAAATTTGATTGTTGCCTCTTGACTCTCTATTCACAATGAAAATAGTTATAATTGAAAAGTGATTACACATATACAGATGTGTGCCAACACAGATTAGATTCTTGTTTGTGAACTGTTGGATCAAATAGTAAATGATATAAATAATACATATAAGATAGTTTTATTCAGTTTCATGCTCAGTACTCTAACCACTGCATTGGCTCTGGTTCTCCCTATTAGACAAGACATTCTTAGTGCATGTATGAGGAATGTGTGGCTTTCCAAACATTGGGTTTCAGCTCCTATCTGCTCTAATCACAATATCTAATCATGATGCTGATGTGAACAGTAAGCAAAAACATTTGAAAATAGACAATGTCAACTTCAAAATTCAACTTAGTATCAATCCATTGATGGGCCGTTGGCATACTATCATCTCTGAATCTTCATCTGCTGAACAGGAATGTTATACATCTAGGTTTGTTCCAGAAGTTAGGAAAAAAATGATTGTTAAATTACTGGTATGTTAAGACAGTTCAACTCTGCCCATTCTCTGATTAATGCTTCAGTAATTTCTACATTTTAGGGAGAAGGGTTGGGATTAGAAATTCAGTTTTCCCTCCACTTTTGTGGGTTTGACTCTTGTGGGTTTGATTATTCACAGTCCTGCTTGCCTCCCCTCATTCTCCCCTTTCCATTCTTTGGCCTTTTGCTCAGGTGCCAGGGGGAAGTTTCATCACCTCACAAGGCTTTCCCACTTAACTCTCCCACTGGTCACAGGTGTACTGGCAGTGGTGGGCAGAAGAGTGCAGGGAGAAGATCTTGTCCACTGCTGTGGGCATGATCGCAATGGTGGTGGGTGGGAGAATGAAGTGGGGAGTGATCTTATCACCTGCACTCTCCTGCCTGCCGCTGTAGGTGCAGTTGCGCAAGCAGTGGGCAGGAGAGTGATCTTCTCCCCTGCTCTTTCCTGCGTCAGTGTTCCCCAGGGAAGGGGGAGTGCTCACTGGGGGAAGTTCTTCACAGTTTTTTTTTTTTTTACTTTTACAGGAGTTCTGTGATCCTATCTCCCTTGAAAGTGGAGGGCCTACTGAAATGAGGGAGTAGAAGAATGAAGTATGTGTTTATGTAGGTGTGAGGGAATTACTTGTTTACTTAGCAGGAGGCCATGAGTCAGTCATGATGCCTTTGCAGTATCAAAATCTTTTGAACTGAAAGTTGATGTTCTTTCTAGCTCACACTGACGTGTCTGAAAATTGTAGGATTCCTTCTATTTGATGATGGGATTGGGGAGCATTGTGATTTTTATCAGTTCTTTGGTAATTTTATTAGCTTTTTTTCTTTTCTATATTATTATTTAGAATGATTGTGGTTAATTAATGCATTAACTGCTAATAGGATTAGGATGTGGAGAATTAAATGAAAAGATTTGCTCATCTCTGCCCCATTTCCCAATTTCCTATTGTCTTCCCCTTCCTTTTTGTTTTTTCATTCTCCATTGACTTTTCTATCACCTGCTAGCAGCCGAACACCACCATGCTTGGATATGGTTTAATTGGCACAAAACATAAATTTTATATACTTACAACTGGAAAGGCCCAGTGGCTAAGCCATAAGAATTAGCTAAGAAATCCTGACTTAATAGCTCTGAGTTAATCCTATCAACTGCCCAGCCTCAGAAATCAATAAGGTGCCCAGGTACAAAAATGAGGACCCCTGCTGTGTGCATTTCCTACTGAAGTCTGGCCCAGAAACCCCAGTCAACCAAGATATTAAAAAAGTCCATTCTAGACATCTTTTGTTTACTGTTCCACCAAGCAATTAACTCACACCCCTTCAAGGGGGGAAACAGAGTATAAAAGTCCCCAGTTTTGAACAATTAGCTTTGCAGTTCACCAGTTGCTGAAGGTCTCTCTGCCAGTTTGTTTTCTGCCTGTGTACTGCACTTAGACACACAAATCTAAGCCACATTGCAGCTTCTTCACTACTCTTCTGGAGTGGAAATTATAACCCCAAACCCTCAGCCTCTGTGTCCATAATTTTCCTCCCTTTATTCTTCAGTTAGCTCTTGTGTGAATGTTTGAGTGTTTGTATCTTGTGTGCATGTATGAGTGAATTCCCCACAATAAAACACATTTTTAGTTTACTTTTTAATCTCTGCTGGTTCTTTTTCTGTGTGAGCCTGTAAACATTGGTAGAAGGCTCTTGCTATGTTGTCCCCCACGGCTCTTTTTAGCTTCCTGATTTTGAGCTAATTCCCCACTTTTGCACAAAGGTACTGGCATGGTACTTACATTTTGGGTTAACACACCACCACTACTATTTCATGGATTTATATGCTTTAAGGGGTTTGGTCAGAGCTAGAAAGCTATTTTTTCTTGGCTAACAACAGGCTTTAAGGCTTAGCTTCAGAGGTGCAGAAACACATTCTGTATTTTTGTTCATTTTAACAGACTTCATACATGCAACATAAAACATGGAAAACAAAATGAGCAATACTGTTTTATAATCTTTATTGTACGAATTAAAGGAATTTAGACAAACATGTTTTAAGATCAGATTAGGTAGAGAGAAACTGAATTTGAGATCTCTGCCTACAATGTATATTTGCTACCATGAACCTTTGTAGATCTTTGCTTCTTGATTGTGCACTGGGAGGCAGGGAATGCAGTGATCTCTCAGCATGAAATGTATAGACTTATCTTTGTAGTAAGCTATTTCTTTCTGCACATTCAATGGATTAATGCCTTCTAGTTGAGTGCTACTCAAAGAAATGGTCTCATTCCAGTCTATGAACCACTGATTGCTAGTCCATGGCGACTTTTAAGGAAGCCATAGAAATACAATAGTAATATGCAGAAATGCAATGCAAGTACATTGGGGAAACTATTGATAGTGTTCCACATCAGCTAGTTGGGGAAGCACTTCTCCCACTGAAGTAAATACATCATTCTTTACTTAATTCTAACATCACTCTTTCAGAAAACAAAGCATTTGGAGAAGGGACAGCATATAGCATATGGAGACAGAAAGTTGATGGTAAAGATCAAGATTAAAACATAACAGAACAGGCTATTAAGAAGTTATCTTGTGCTTTAGGACAGATTTCTAATATGAAATTTTCCAGACATACTGGATTCCTACTATCCTTAGGCAAGAACTGAACCTTTGAAATCATATATGCTTTTACTTCTGTCAGCTGCCAAACCTATAGGAAAAGAGCAGGCAACATAGGTTGCCAAGAAGATCCCAGATCTGAGCTGAAGAAAACTAAAGCCACTTCATAGAACATGTTTTCCCTTCCTCTCCGCTCAGTTGCACCCAAGACATGCCACTATCTTGGTCACTTGAATCACTCTTCCTCCTCTCATTGAGCCAACAGCTGCAGCAATGCCCCTCTGGTATGCTTAACAACTATCTTATGAGTAGAGATTTTGGACATTGTGCAAGAAAAGAGTAAATAATTTCTTGTAACTATCAAAAAGAAGACATATGTATACGTAATTCTGAGTTATAGAGCAAACATTAACAATAGGATTCCAACACTTCATTCTTAAACTTCTGTCTTGAAAAATTTCAGTGTGTTTATTTTTATGTACTATGGAGATGTTATAATACAAGAGTAGAAACCATATGGCTCTCCTGAATTTGTTGAATGAAAGCTTCTCTTTGGATTGAGTAGCCAGAAGTTGAACTTCAGGAACATCTGGAGGGCTATAGGATTCCTAGAATCATAGAATCATAAAAATCTAGAGTTGGAAGAGACCACACAGGTCATCCAGTCCAACCCCCTGCCATACAGGAACACCCTCAAAGCACTCCCGACAGATGGCCATCCAGCCTCTGCTTAAAAACCTCCAAGGAAGGAGACTCCACCATACTCCATTGAGGCAGCAGATTCCACTGCCGGACAGCCCTGACTGTCAGGAAGTACTTCCTGAGGTTCAGGTGGAATCTCCTTTCCTGCAACTTGAATCCATTGCTCCTTGTCCTGGTCTCTGGAGCAGCAGAAAACAAGCCCTCTCCTTCCTCTACGTGGCATCCCGTCAAATATTTAAACATGGCTATCATGTCCCCTCTTAGCCTTCTCTTCTGCAGACTAAACATACCCAGCTCTCTAAGTCTATCCTCATAGGGCTTCATGGCTTCCAGGCCTCTCACCATTTTGGTCGCCCTCCTCTGGACTTGCTCCAGCTTGTCAATATCCCTTCCAGAACTGGACACAGTATTCAAGATGGGGTCTAACCAAAGCAGAGTAGAGTGGTACCAGTACATCCCTCGATCTAGACACCATACTCCTATTGATGCAGCCGAGAATTGCATTGGCTTTCTTGGCTGCCGCATCACACTGCTGACTCATGTTCAGCTTGTGGTCTATGAAGACTCCTAGATCCCTTTCACACGTACTGCTATCCAGCCACGTGTCCCCCATCCTATATTTCTGTATTCCATTTTTTCTACCTAAGTGTAGGACCCTACATTTCTCTCTGTTGAATTTCATTTTGTTGGCCTTGGCCCAGCTCTCCAATCTATCCAGGTCATTTTGAATTTTGATCCTGTCCTCCGTTGTATTAGCAACCCCTCCCAATTTGGTATCATCTGCAAATTTGATGAGCATGCCCTCTATTCCTTCGTCCAAGTCATTGATAAAAATGTTGAACAGCACTGAGCCCAGGACAGAACCCTGTGGCACCCCACTAGTCACTTCTCTCCAGGGTAAAAAGCAGCCATTCGTGATCACCCTTTGGGTTCAGTCGGTCAACCAATTACAAATCCAACTAACAGTAGCCCTGTCCAGCCCACATTTTACTAGCTTCATTGCAAGAATGTCATGGGGAGTTTTGTCAACTGCATTATTCCTACTCCTGCTTTAATACTTATTTGTAGGTTCTTCTTCGTGGTCTCTGTGCCTTCATACACTAGGAGCTTTTGCGCATGCGCGGGAGTGTTCGGAAGATTCTAGTAGCTTTAGCTGCTTGGTGGGAACCCCTCCCCCATGCCGGTACTGCGCATGCTCCTCCCGCCGAGCAGCGGTCACTCCCCAGTTCTTTCTTGTCTGCCGTTGCGAACAGAAGGTTCTTAGCTTGTTTCTCGGTCTTTGGACTGCTTTGCTTGGCTTTTTCGGATTTTCGACTCGTTTATTGACCTCGGCTTGGATTTCGGACAGGACTTGGTGACTTTACTATATTTCCTCCTCTCCTTCTTCTTCGTCTCATCTCTTTCCATTCTATGTCGGCAACTCTTTTCAAAAAGTGCACGTCCTGTGGGCGGAAAGTCGCTCTCGCCGACAAACACTCCCAGTGTTTGTTTTGTTTGGGTGAGACCCACAACACTTGGTCTTGCCCTATTTGTCGTGAGTTTACCACCCAAAACCTGAGGAACCGGGTCCCGACTTAAGTCCTTCTGTTGGGAACAGTCGCTCCGGGCACAGGAGGACCCGCCACGTGCACAGATGGCCGAGGCATCGAGACCGTCTTCGACCTTGACGGTATCGGCGACTGCCGTCCCGTCTACTTCATCGGTATCGGGCTCGATACCGACACAGCACACGCCCATCGCTGCGCTTCCGCGGATTCCTAAACTGTCTTCGGCGGCCAAGACAGCGAAGGGAACTCCCGCGGCAGAGAAGCCCTCCAAAGCGCCAAGGACACCGACCAAGGCGCAGAAGAAGCTTCCCGCCCCAGATAGCAGGAAGGAGAAAGAAAAAGAACGGGAACGGAAAAAGAAGAAGAAGGAGAAGCGGTGCTCTCCCCCTAAGGAGTCTCGCCCGCGAACCCCACCTCCTACCCAGCTCCTGGAAGACCTTCCGGAGGAGATCTTGGAGCTGTCGGATGAGGAGCAGGTCGTGGAGGCCTTGCCCTCACCTGAACCGCTGGTTCAGACGGAGGTGGAGCCCCAGCCTACCCGCCATAGCTCGGTGTCTTGGGCAGAGGAGGTGACTGAGCACCATCGGCCTTCGTCCAGGCATTAATCTGCCTCGGAGAGAAGTTTCTCTCGCTTGCCAGAGCGCAGAGTCAGGCCACCGTCACCTCGGCGCCAAGAGGTGTGCGACGACCCACACCCGCACTGCTCACAGGACTCCTGCTACACCTCGGCCTCTTATGTCAGCAGGTCCCTGCGGGAACCTGAATGGAGGGAGTACCTGGCAGAGTACCGATCCTATTCGCCATCAAATAGAGATCGGTACCATTACGACGTCCGGCATTGGGTGCCCTATTGGCGTTCCCAGTCACCCTCCAGGCACGAATGGAGACGCGAGCACTCGTGCACCAGATCTCCCTCCCCTCGATACTGTAGGGAGAGAGAACCGCCGACGTGGCACAGAGCAATCTCAGCACCCCTGAGGGTAACATGTACCACCACCCGCCCCATCAAGTCCATAGCCACTCAGACGCTGGCCACAACAGCGACAACATCGGCAGCTGTGAAGGTGCGCTCAGCGGTGGTCCCTGTTGCCTCGGCCACCCAGACCAGTGTGGCTACGGTACCGACCGCAACACCGGCGGTACCGCTTCATTGCTCTCCCCGGCGCCGCGCACCGCAGGCTTCCCCGGCAAAGTCTCCCGAGCATTCCCGGTCGTCCTCTCCCCAGTCAGACTCTGGAACTGAGTCAGAGGACCTGACTCCAGCTTTGCATGAGTCGCCCCCGCTGGTCTTTGGTGAACCAACACCGGAGACAGCACCTGAGGACGTCCAGCACTTCTCGACCATGCTCCTCTGGATGGCGGTGACCCTCGGCCTGAAGGTGGCACAGCCGGAACCCGAGGAGGAGGACCCGGTTTTCGAGCTTGTAGAGACTCGTCAACAGACCGCTGCCCCGCTCCCTCTCTTGCCCAAGCTGCTTAAGGCCATCAAGCAGCCATGGGACAAACTGGCGTCAGCCCAGACGATCCCTCCTCTACTGGAGCACCTGTACCGGACACAGAAGGAGAAGGCGGACTTCCTCTTCAGCCATCCGGTGCCGAACTTCATAGTGGTGGAGTCCGCGCAGGTCAAGGGAGGCAACAGGGCCCGCTCCACACCGCCGGACCGAGAGGGACGGAAGTTAGACACCTTCGGGAGGAGGTTCTACACCGCCTCCTCCCTTAACATCAGAGTAACACGCAGGCATGCCTCGCGGCCTACCTGCGTAAAATCCTGGACCAACTCGCCCCTCTCTTGACCGGCCTCCCGGAGGAGAGCCGCGCCACTGCCTCCCAGCTCTACAACGAGGCTGTGGCGAACTCCAGCCAGCAAATCCTGTCCTCAAAGCATGCCGTGGAGATTACTTCGAGGGTGATGGTTGGCTCAATCGCGCTCCGCCGACACGCGTGGCTTCGCTCTTCTGGCCTGCAGGAGGACACCCGGAGGTGGATTGAGTACCTCCCCTTTGATGGCCAGGGGATCTTCAACTCCACCACGGACGAGACGATGGACTTCATCATCAAGGCCTGACTAATGGCCAAGAAGATGGGGATCCACCAGCCGTCTCAGTCCCGCCAATCCTCTGCATCGCGCCAATCCTGGCGATGGTCCTTGGTAGCCTCGTACCAACAGAGGTCCACCCACTCCACCCAATCTCAACCGTCGACTGCCTCCTCCGCCCAGAGACCCTTCAGACGGCGACTGGCTCCGCCCTCGAAGAAACCACCTTCTGAGGCTAAGTCCCAATTTGAGGGTTTCCGCAGGTCGCCAGCACTACCATCTTTCAGCCTGCCAGCCGTCCTTTGAGATCAGCTGGCCCTGGCCCGACATCTCACCGAGTGGCGCCACGTCACCACGGACTCTTGGGTGCTTTCCATCATCCGTTTTAGCTATGCCATAGAATTTCACGATATTCCGCCGCGAGGTATCTACCTTTCCAGCCCGGCCAGCCCGGCCCTGCTGGAAGAGATCCAGTCCCTTCTTCAGAAGGGAGCGATCGAGACACTCCCATCCTCGGCCTCCAACACCGGCTTCTTCTCCCGGTACTTCACCATACCGAAGCCGGACGGGACCTTACGACCCATCCTGGACCTCAGGGGCGTAAACAACTTCATCCGCCCCAGGAAGTTCAAGATGGTAACGCTCTCCTCGATCCTCCCCTTCCTGTCCCAAGGAGACTGGCTCGCCTCCATCGATCTCAAGGACGCCTACTTCCATATCGCCATTCGTCCCCAACACAGACGATACCTACGGTTCGCGGTCGACGGCACCTGCTGCCAGTACAAGGTGCTACCGTTCGGCCTCTCCACTGCGCCCAGGGTCTTCACCAAATGCATGACCCTAGTGGCATCCTACCTGCGAAAGAAAGGCATCTCCGTCTACCCGTACTTGGACGGTTGGCTGCTGGTGGCGCCCTGCAGACAGAAACTTTACACCGACATTCACCGGACTCTGACACTCCTGACCCGCCTGGGGCTCCGGGTCAACCCCAAGAAGTCCCACCTCAAGCCGACGAGGGTGCTGGACTTCATCGGCGCCACCTTGGACTCGCTATCGGCCAGGGCCTTCCTACCGGCCAATCGCGCACGGACTCTACGCTGGGCCGCGCTGACAGCCTACCGAGCACCGACAATGTCGGCCAGGAGGATCCAGCAGCTCCTCGGCTACATGGCCTCCACCACCTCCGTCGTACCTCTCCAGGCTCCGCGCCAGACCGCTACAACACTGGTTCGTCTGAGCCTTCAACCCGATGACCAAAGCATGCACCTCACGGTACCGTCAGAGATCCGGCCGTCCCTCCTGTGGTGGCAGTCTTACGACCACCTTCTCCCCGGCATGCCCTTCCGACAACAGACTCCGAACATCACGGTAACCACGGACGCCTCCCTCTACGGCTAGGGAGCCCACTCTGGCGAACTCAGAGTCCGGGGAAGGCAGATGGACGACGAGACTGCCCTCCACATCAACGCCCTCGAGCTGCTCGCCATATTCAAGGCCCTGAGAGCGTTTCGCCACCTCATCGAGAACCGGACGGTACTCGTCCTCACGGACAACATGACGGCAGTCTGCTACATCAACAAGCAGGGCGGCACTCACTCAACCACCCTCCTCGATATCGCTCTGGACATCTGGAACTGGTGCGTCCCACTAGGAATCCATCCAGTGGCAGTTCACCTGGACGGGCAGGAGAACACCACAGCGGACGCGCTCAGCAGGGACATGTCCTCTCATCACGAGTGGGCCCTCTCCGACAGAGCGTTCCATATGATACAGGACCGTTGGGGCGAACCCACCATTGACCTCTTTGCGACCGGCACGAATGTGAAGTGCCGCCGCTTCTGTTCGAGAGCCGGCCGCGACCAGAACTCCATCGGGGACGCCTTCCAATTTTGATGGAACGAGGGGCTCCTCTACGCATTCCCCCCATTCCCCCTCCTCGGTCGCGTGATCTCCAAGATCCTCGCCGACTAGCGGACGTTGTTCTCGTAGCCCCGTACTGGCCGAGGCAACACTGGTTCGCGCCCCTGCTCGAGGCCGCCCGCGACCACCTCCTGAGGCTCCCATCGACGCCGGACCTGCTGTCCCTTTCCGGCGGCCGCGTACTCCACCCAGACCTGATGCGCTTGGCCCTCCTTGTCTGGAGGATATCGTCGTAGCCGACCCTATCATCGGCAACGTATTGACGTCGGCTAGAAAGGAATCAATGCGTCGCAACTACCATTACAAGTGGCCCCGCTTCGTAGCCTTCGCTGACGAAAGGAGGGAACTGGTATCGCCAGCCAACATGCCTACCATGCTCCACTTCCTTCTCCACCTCCAGCAGCAGGGTCTAGCCTTCCTGTCCCTGAAGGTCTACCTTGTCACTATCGTGGCATACCAACCACCACAATCCCCGTCGGCATCGCTTTTCCTAGACGGTGCCGTCAAACAGTTCCTGAAGGGCGTCCAACATCTATACCCACCGGTATCGCCGCCGCTACCACTGTGGTCCCTATCCTTGGTGCTGTCGCAGCTGACGAGACTGCCCTTCAAGCCCATGGCGACTGCTGACGACAGGCTACTTACTTTGAAGACTGCCTTCTTGGTGGCTGTCACCTCTGCCAGACATGCTGGAGAGCTGACAGCCCTGAGGATTGATGAGCCCTACCTCGTCTTCCACAGAGACAAGGTCGTTCTCCAACCAGACATTTCTTTTCTACCAAAGGTTGTGTCCAGCTTCCGTCTCAGCCAGGACATCATCCTGCCTACCTTTTTCCCTAACCCGACGACACTGTTGGAGCCGTCCCTTCACTCCCTGGACGTGTGTCGGGCCCTGGCGTTCTACAGGGACAGGACTGCCCCTTCCAGACAATCACCGGACCTTTTCGTCTGCTATGGCAGCCGACGAAAGGGCCACAAGGTATCCACCCAGTGATTCTCCAAGTGGGTGGCACAGACCATTGAGCTGGCATATGAGCTTGCCAGGAAACCTCCGCCAGCCCTCCTTCGGGCCCACTCTACGAGGGCCGTGGCCACGTCTGCGGCCCTCCTGAGAGGTGTTGATCTGCATGAACTCTGCCGTGTGGCGACCTGGTCTCAACTGTTGACCTTCGTGTGCCACTACAGGCTGGACTGCCAGTAGCGCAGAGATGCTCGGTTCGGATGTGAGGTGCTGGCTTCCGTGCTGTAGGACCTGACCGCCATCCAACCAGTAAGCTACACAGTCTCCTAGTGTATGAAGGCACAGAGACCACGAAGAAGAAGAACAGGTTGCTTACCAGTAACTGTGGTTCTTCGAGTGGTCATCTGTGCCATCATACACACCCGCCCTACCTTCCCCTCTTTTTCAGGTCCCTGTGTTACTATGGCAGACTAAGAACTGGGGAGTGGCCGCTGCTCGGCGGGAGGAGCATACGCAGTACTGGCATGGGGGAGGGGTTCCCGCCAAGCAGCTAAAGCTACTAGAATCTTCTGAATGCTCCCGTGCATGCGCGAAAGCTCCTAGTGTATGATGGCACAGATGACCACTCGAAGAACCACAGTTACAGGTAAGCAACCTGTTCTTATTGCAAATCCAAGTTTAAAATAATCCATTTGTGTGCATACAATATGTATGGTATCCCAGCCAATTGTATATTTAACTAGATTTTAAGGCATGAATAATTGGATTCTTTCTCTTTCTTTTTTATTCTTTTTGACATTTTATTGTAAGAATGTATTAAAATATAACATTAATATGAAGCTGAGAATAAGAACAAACAAATCAATAACAAAGAAGAACTACTAGAAATAAAGAAAAACTTAAGTTAAACCAAAAATCAAAAATCAATTATTCTTGTGTTCAGTTGAAGAGTAAGAAATTACAAGAAAAACTGAGATTGTCAGTAATTTAGGTTGCAAATACATTTAGGTAATAGAACCAGACACTTGTTTGACAAGAAGACAAGGTGAACATTACATTGTTGTTAAAGAAATTGACAGTTCAAAAAGTATTCAGTTCCTTTGGATATCCTAACAGCATGCAATAATTTTACCATTAAGATCATGTGTTATTCCACCAAGTAAAAAGGGAGATACTGAAGGCACAGTCTAAAACTGTGCCAATAAGGAGGAAAAATGGAAGGCATCTGAAGAAACCAGAATGGTTGACTGAAGAACTCTCAGCTGAGCTAAGTGTTAAGAGAAACATGTATAGGAAATGGAAGAAAGGGGAAACCACCAAAGAAGAATTTAAGCAAGTTGCCAGGAGATGTTGGGAGCAGGTCAGAAAGGCTAAAGCACAGAACGAACTTAGGCTGGCCAGAGACATTAAAAAAAATAAAAAGGGCTTTTTTAAATATGTCCGCAGCAAAAGGAAAAAGAAGGAGACAGTAGGGTCGCTGCGCAGGGAAGATGACGAATTACTCACAGGGGGGAGAGAAAAAGCAGAACTACTTAACACCTTCTTTGCCTCAGTTTTTTCCCAGAAGGATACAAGCACTCAGCCTGGCGGTTGGGGAGCAGGGGAGGAAGCAGAGGAAATGAGGCACATAATAGGTGGAGAGGTGGCACAGGAATACCTGGCCACATTGGATGAATTCAAGTCTCCAGGGCCAGATGAATTGCATCCTAGGATATAAAAAGAGCTGGCAGAGGCCATTTCGGAACCGCTTGCTATAATCTTTGAGAAATCTTGGAGGACAGGAGAAGTTCCAGCAGACTGGAAGAGAGCAAATGTTATCCCCATCTTCAAGAAGGGAAAAAAAGAGGACCCAAATAATTATCGCCCAGTCAGCCTGACCTCAGTACCCGGAAAGATCCTGGAGCAGATCATTAAGCAGTCAGTTTCTAATCATTTAGAAAGCAATGCGATAATCACGAGAAGTCAACATGGATTTCTCAAAAATAAGTCATGCCAGACTAATCTTATCTCTTTTTATGATAGAGTTACTAGCTTGATAGACGAAGGGAATGCTGTGGATGTAGCATATCTCGATTTCAGTAAGGCTTTCGACAAAGTTCCCCATGACATTCTTGCAACGAAGCTAGTAAAATGTGGGCTGGACAGGGGTACTGTTAGTTGGATTTGTAACTGGTTGACCGACCGAACCCAAAGGGTGATCACGAATGGCTGCTTTTCATCCTGGAGAGAAATGACTAGTGGGGTGCCACAGGGTTCTGTCCTGGGCCCAGTGCTGTTCAATATTTTTATCAATGACTTGGATGAAGGAATAGAGGGCATGCTCATCAAATTTGCAGATGATACCAAATTAGGAGGAGTTGCTAATACGCCAGAGGACTGGATCAAAATTCAAAATGACCTGGATAGATTGGAGAGCTGGGCCGAGGCAAACAAAATGAAATTCAACAGAGAGAAGTGTAAGGTCCTACAATTAGGTAGAAAGAATGGAATACAGAAATATAGGATGGGGGACATGTGGCTGGATAGCAGTACGTGTGAAAGGGATCTAGGAGTCTTCATAGACCACAAGCTGAACATGAGCCAGCAGTGTGATGTGGCAGCCAAGAAAGCCAATGCAATTCTCGGCTGAATCAATAGGAGTATGGTGTCTAGATCGAGGGATGTACTGGTACCACTCTACTCTGCTTTGGTTAGACCCCATCTTGAATACTGTGTCCAGTTCTGGGCACCCTAATTCAAGAAGGACATGGTCCAGCTGAACCAAGTCCAGAGGAGGGCAACCAAAATGGTGAGAGGCCTGGAAGCCATGAAGCCCTATGAAGAACGCCTTAGGGAGCTGGGTATGTTTAGTCTGCAGAAGAGAAGGTTAAGAGGGGACATGATAGCCATGTTTAAATATTTGACGGGATGCCACGTAGAGGAAGGAGAGGGCTTGTTTTCTGCTGCTCCAGAGACCAGGACAAGGAGCAATGGATTCAAGCTGCAGGAAAGAAGATTCCACCTGAACCTCAGGAAGAACTTCCTGACAGTCAGGGCTGTCCGGCAGCGGAAGATGCTGCCTCAATGGAGTGTGGTGGAGTCTCCTTCCTTGGAGGTTTTTAAGCAGAGGCTGGATGGTCATCTGTCGGGAGTGCTTTGAGGGTGTTCCTGCATGGCAGGGGGTTGGACTGGATGGCCCCTGGGGTCTCTTCCAACTCTACATTTCTATGATTTATGATTATTCCAAATAATAAATCCAGCTAATCCAAGTCCTTGACTTGAATATCCAAATAAATTCCAGATTAAAAAGGCAACAGAGATCTCAAAAAAAGAAAAAAAATACAATAGCATAAATCTTTAATAAAGTCCAGTCCAGTCTCTGCACTTAATTGAATCAGATAGTCCTTCTGGAATTCAGGCATAAAATCTTATATTCAGGCAAACTGTTTCCACTCCAAAAAAAGAGAAAGAAAATGCAAAAAGCAGAATTATTCCACACTTACACTCACTGACAGCGAGGTCTCTTCAAAGTAAGCTTCTGCCCACTGTTGCTGGTCCAGCTATAGTTGCAGCTTAAATTGAAAGGAAATCAAAGATCAGCCAGCTTACTGTTATGTTAATGTGTCTTCTCCTTTAAAAATCGGCGGCGGCGCTTGTGCCTGTCTGGCATCCCTGTTAGATCCGTCGAGCTTTTCGGTCCTCTGGTGTCTCTCGCCCCTGCTCTGTTTTGCAGAGGCTTGAAGCCAGATCAGGATCCCCCTTCGAGCCATTCCGCACCCCCTTTACCGGGGTGGGTGGGTGCCTGCCACTTCTCAGGTGGAAGAAAAGCAGCTGGAAACCAACGGGAGACAGCAAGGAGATCAGAGCTTCACTCCATGCTGCCACTTATGTGCGCCATGCAACGGAAGTCCCCAATACATCAGTATTATTTCTAAACTTGTATGTATCACTTTAATTGTTATGGCTTTCTGTTGGGAATTGTTATTCCTACTTTCAGTTTATAGACTGAGTTCAGCATGTGCTGTGAAGATTTTAACTCTTTCTTGTTTAGAGTCATGTTAGATTATGTATAATCTCCTTAGTTCCTAGTCAGGCTATTTTGAGATGTAATGTACTTGAACCCTCTTATAAGAATCAAAGGAATGACTTGTGTTTATTGTTTTGCTTTCATATATGGCAAAAATTGCAGAAGTGGTGGGAGACATTACATGTGTTCCCCTTCTGTCATGAGAAAAAATTTTTTTTTAATTAGTTTGGCCTTTCTTCTATGTCTGTCCAGGAGATGAATGAGGATCACAGCACACCGAAGAAGGAGAAACAGGAGAGGATATCCAAACACAAAGAGAACCTGCAGCACACACAGGCTGAAGAGGAGGCCCATCTTCTCAGCCAGCAGAGACTCTACTATGATAAAAACTGCCGTTTCTTCAAGCGAAAAACCATGATCAGGAGGCATGAGTTGGAGCAACAAAACATTCGGGAGGTACCACTTCTTAATTTCTTTTCCTTTCTCTGTATGTACAATATATTCAATACAATTAACATATCTAAAGGGTCATAAACACTTATAATCAAAACTTTGGATTGCAGGGCATGTGCTTCCACTGCTATATATCATCTTTAAAGACTCCTCTCACATAATGTTTTTTATGTAAATCGATACTCTCTTTTTTTTATTTATTGAAGTTGAAAAACTATTTCCCAACTTGGGAGTATTCAAACATTTTAAATCTGTTTTTCTTATACATGTTTCTTGAGGACATAAGATGTCACATTTTTTGTTTTTCTAGATAATTAAAAATCCTTCTTGGTTTTGATAGGAAATTTAACCTTGAATATTCCATGAAATTATCTTTATTCTCATAGATGTTTAATTTAAGAAAACTCCTTGTTTTTAAATAATATCTTAATTCTCTGATATTTCCTCATCCGCTACTGAACCGGCCTCTTGCTCTTTTTATCCAAATCTATTCCTTTTTCTTTTTGTAGAGACTCTTCAGATATGGTAATGGTTCTTGTCAGTGTGTCTTCTGTTGGTCTTTCTCTTCTGTCTTTCTTCCCTCCAACTATTTCTAACTTTATCCTAACAGGCTCTCTCTCTTCTCTGTTTTCCAAATAATTCTTTATAATTTATAATTCCTTATAAAATGTTTGACTTTCGTAATTGAATTCAACATATGCTTTTTTTGTTTGAACATAAAAATAATTTCTTCAGTTTTTTCCCAACAATATGTTATGCTTTTACTTCAAAATTTGAGTTAAAAAGCTGTAATCCCTTATCCTTTTTAAGACTTGGGATGTCACATCTTTAAATATCTTCAGTTCCACACCATCTACTATCAATTTATTTGTATAAATTTGTTGTATTAACTCTTTCACTTGTTTCTGCACAAAGTAGACCACAGTGTCTCATGGAACTTTTTTTTCTTTGTTATTAAGAAATTAATCCTGAAAATTAGGTCTACCTCCTGCTCAAAAATAGCTCTGTAGGCCAATTAATGAATTGTGCCAAGGTGGGAATCAGTATGGAATACAAAAGCTATCCTTGTTTCTTCTCCAGACTCCTGATTTTTAAACGCTTAACTGTATATTTTATCTCTGAAAGTATTTTTCATTTCATTTTGTTCCATAGTCATTTCCAGTTCTACTGCCTATTTCTCTAGCTTTTTTATCTTCTTTTGGACTTAGTCTGTCCTCTTATTTGTATTTTTTATGTCCTCTGGCCTGGTTTCCAGCTTTTGTGCAAGATTTTCCATTTCTTTCTTAACTTCTTAAACCTCTTTTTTCACTTCCAATGTCATATCCTTTCCTTCTGTGAATATCTTCAT
This sequence comes from Ctenosaura bakeri, assembly GCA_948474755.1. NCBI lineage: Eukaryota > Metazoa > Chordata > Lepidosauria > Squamata > Iguanidae > Ctenosaura > Ctenosaura bakeri. The sequence continues at coordinate 11,560 of CAOLHI010005919.1, read as the reverse complement.
CCTTATTTTCTCCACTTCCTCTTTTAGAGACTGATAGGAGGCTGAGATTTTTGGTTGTGTTTCCAGAGAAGGTCTCTTTGAATTAGAATCTGTATTTGAGTTTGTACCATCACCTTTCTTCTTCCAGAAGCCATTATGTCTGCTTTCTTACTCCCCTTTTTAATTTTTCCCCCTCTAACTCTTTAGTATTTGCACTTATAATCAGTTGAATACATCTTAAATCAAAAGGAAATTAATTTATTTTCTAAATCAATTATTCCTCTTTTACAGCTAATATAATCAGAACCAGATTCTATATTTTATACCACCTAGTCTCTGAACAGAAAGTTAAATCCTCTAATCCAGTGGTTCGCAACCTTCCTATTGCCACGACCCTTTAATACAGTTCCTCATGTTGTGGTGACCCCCAACCATACAATTATTTTTGTTGCTACTTCATAACTGTAATTTTGCTACTGTTATGAATCATAATGTAAATATCTGATATGCAGGATATATTTTCATTGTTACAAACTGAACATAATTAAAGCATAGTGATTAATCACAAAAACAATATGTAATTATATATTGTGAAGTATTTATTTCTAATTAAAATAAATGAAATTTTGTCTTAAAGCATGGTGTAGCATGGGTAACGGTCTTAATATAACAACAATAAAGTACATTGCTACATTTTGTGACAGTATGCGTAAAAAGCCAACATCAGTGCAAAGGTTGAGATTGCTTCTTTCTCACCAGATCAGGAATTCTTGGGGCAGTCTTTGCAAGAGCACAACAAAGATCATCTTCCACAACAAGTCTACTTCTGTATTTAGACTTGATAACCAACAGCTGGAAAACCCTGTTTCACAAAGATATGTTGTTGGAAATGGAAGAAGAAGGCGCAGACAGAATGGGATATGACTGCAAACACTTGATCCAGAATTTTGAAACTGGCATTGTAGAGAAATCAGTTCTTGCTGCATCGCTGTTAATAAGTTCAATGAACTCCTCTTGTGCTGTCTCAGGAACATCTTCAACTTTGACTGTGAATGGGCTTCTGGCAAGTGCAAATGGGGTGTCAGGTAGATTTGGAAAGTACGATGAAATTTCATCTGCAAGCATGTGCAAGTGTTCTTTCACAGAAATTATCATTGGAATCCTTTTGTCTGCTTCAATGTCATGTTCCTCAAAGAAAGCAGATAAGGTAGGCAACATGTAAATTTTTTTTTCATCCATTTTTTCTTGCCAAAGCTGAAGTTTCATTTGGAATGATAGGATCTTTCCAGACAAATCGAGGCGTGTTGCATTTGGTCCTTGCAGTGATAAATTTAACTCATTCAAGATGGCAAAGATGTCAACCAAGTAAGTTATTTCCTGGAGTTCACTTTTATCGCTGAAAAGTGCTTCGAACTGCGGTCTTGCTTCCTGATTAAAAAATGTTTTGAGTTCATCACGAAGCTCAAAAACACGTTTTAAAACTTTTCCTCTTGACAACCATCTCACTTCAGTGTGAAATAGCAGAGCATTGTTCGGCGCATCCAACTCATCGCACAGTTGTGAAAACAGTCGACTGTTTAAAGTGCTTGCCTTTACAAAATTGACAGAACTTATGACTCTTTTCATTACTTCTTGTAACTCTTGTGGCAGCGTCTTCGTTGCCAATATTTGCCAATGAATCATACAGTGAGTTCCGATGACTTTTCGTGACTCATTCAGTACCAAACGTTGAAATCCAGATCGACATCCCAGCATAGCTGGAGCACCATCTGTGCAAGCACCACAAACCTTTTCCCAAGAGATCTTATGCTCTTTCAGAAATGAACCAATTGTGTCAAATACATCACGTGCAGTAGCTGTCGTTTCAAGAGGTTTGCAAAAAAGAAACTCATCTTTAAAGTCGCCATCATTAATAAACCTCACCTAAACCAGTGACTGTGAACAGTTTGCAACGTCTGTAGATTCATCAAGCTGGATACTAAATATTGGAAGTGGAGCAGATTTAATTTCCTGGATTACCTGATCAAGAATATCAGTAGACATGCCAGCTATTCTTCTGCGGACAGTGTCGTTAGATAAGGAAAGTGCACTCAATTTCCTAACAAATTCTTCTCCAATCATAACTCGAACAATGTCTTTGGCCGCTGGCAACAGTAAATCCTCAGCAATGGTGTGAGGTTTCATAGCTCTGGCAATTCTGAGTGCCACCAAATATGAAGCTTCAACGACTGCTATATTGTGTTTCTGATACTTGCCACCAGTGTCAAGTCGGGCTTTGTGGAGTCCATCAGCTTTGCTTCTAAAATAGTTGGCATCCTTGCCGGCAAAGTTCGGATGCTTGCTATCAAAATGACGTTTTAGTTTGTTTGACTTCATAGATTCGGCTGATAGAACTTCATAACAAATAACACATTGCGGTTTCTCAATTCCTGCTGTCATTATTGAGGTAAAACCATACTGTAAAAAATCCTCACTATATTTTCTTTTCCTAATGTTCTTCTCTACACGATCCATTGTCATGGGATGGTTTGCTAGTGAAAATAATATATAACAATAGCCTTAATAATACAAAAGATGATACATGGCATAGTTCAGTCAACACAGTTCATTAAAGTTTCCTGTGATTTACCATTCTCTGTGTTGTTGTTTTTTACATACCTGTTACTATCACAAGGGGGCAGTATTCACATCAACCACAGCTGAATATAAAAAGACAAATTAGCATCCAGATTAAGTTCCTATGGTACAGATTTATTTTTTTTTCAGTAGTTGATGATTTTATAGTACATGAATTTACATTTACCCAGTAATTATAATTCATGAAGTATCGTTTTACCTCCAATACTGCTGCTTTCAACACAGTAGCTGCTTTTAACAGAGTAGCTGCTTTCAACACAGCAGCTGCTTTCTACACAGTAGCTGCTCTCTACACATGTGATTGGTCTGCATAAGTACATTATGGAGCCAACCCTGTCACATACACCTGTATTTGTACGGGGTGTATGTGATGGGGTTGGAGCAATGATGTCATCACACCGGGTACTCATATGTGGGTGTATCTGCATGTGGGCGGACCCGCCTGGAGACGGATAGAAGAGCGGTGTCTCGGTTCTTAAGACCATATGTGTTTTCCAATGGTCTTAGGTGAGCCCTGTGAAAGGGTCGTTCGACCCTCAAAGGGATCGCAACCCACAGGGTGAGAACCACTGCTCTAATCCTCTCAAGTTTCCCTTAGGTTATGTAACAGATGAAAATTTTATTTGTAATTATCTAGTTTATCACCAGAGGGTGCTGTCATATAACCTTTCTCTGGTCAGTCCCTCTGTTTACAAAAAACATAGTTTCCATATCTGTTACCACTGTCTCTTAATATAAAAATTGATTCAAAAATTGTTAAATCAAATTGATTTAAAATTGATTTAATTCTTCTTTTGCTTTCTTTACAATTGTGTCATCAGAAATGTTATTAAAAGATGGCAAAATTGCAGTGAAAGCAAAAAAATGTTACATTATTTTTTAAGAGAGTCTAGATAAGGGAACATCTACATCTATAGTATGGGAAGCATGGAAAACAGTTATAACAGGCTTCTTAATACAGCAAGAAATACAGTTAAAAAGCAAAAAAAAAAGAGGAAAGAAAAGTTGTTTACTGAAAAAAATAAGGAAGATGGTAGAGGGACCTATGATCAAACCTCTAAATAGGAAATTCACCTCTACTTTTTCTTTTTTTTTATTCATAGAGGCAGAGAAAGTGTTTTGTGGATGATCTTATGATAATATTAGAAGACCCACTAAAAAGTGTAAATAAATTATTAGAAATACTATAAAATTTTGGTGAGCTTTCAGGTTTCAAAATAGAGAACAAACAATATCATTGTGAATATGAGATTGTTACAGTTAGAAGGCGAGGGCCTTTATATGCCTACGGATGGTATGAGAAAGCCAAGGTAGATAAAACTTCACAATGCATTTCATTAGGAAGGCGCTTTTTTAAGTTTGGTTAAAATAGAAGAAAAGGTTCAACTGGAAAATTCCTTTGTGGGTCTCATTCCATGGGGCATTCTTTTTTCTTTTTTAAAATATTTTTATTAAGGTTTAAGATGACAATAAAAAAGCCCCCCTTCCCCACTCACAAGCTTTTTTTCCCCCAGTTGAGTCTGCATATTTATATTCAATTCACACATAGTTTCTACTTAAAAGATAATCTTACATTGTTGCATCTTACATTGTTACATTGCTGCTTTGTTACATTGCCTTATTACATTGTTGTCTTGCATTACATCTTGCTTTATTCTTTTTTCTTTTCTTATACTATATCTTTATCCAATTCAAGACTTCTCTCCATTCCCTTTCAAAGTTCTGGATAGGCTTATTTTTCAGTGAAAGTTTTTCTATCTCTATCATATCCAGAACTTTTAATTTCCATTCTTCCATAGTTCCTTTCTTTCCAATATGTCAGTCTTGCAGCAGTTATCAAATATAATAGTGTCTTCTGGTGACATCTTATCTCTCTTTGTTGCCCTTTGTTTATTTACTTAACAAATATTTATTTAACAAATAAAACTCTGTCTTCATTTCAAAATTTAAACTGTAAATTCTTTGAATTTCATTGTGTATTTCCTTCCAAAATTTCCTTGCTATCCACCACATAGGAAAAAACAACACCACCTTTTCATCTCATTTCCAACATCTTTCATTTCCATTTTTAGTTATTTTCTGCAACCTTTCAGGTGTCATACCCCATCTATGTAGCATTTTGTAAAAATTTTCTCTTAAATTTAAACTTGGTGTAAATTTTATATCTGTTTTCCATGCCCTCACCCATGTATTCAACTCAATTGGCTGGCCAGTATTTTGTGCCCATCTAACCATATTATTTTTGATAGTTTCTGATTCCATTTCTTTTTGCAACAATAGTTTATAGAGTTTAGAGATTCTCTTCTTTTGGTCCTCCCTCATCAATAGATCTAATTCATTTTCTTTTCTTTCAAATCCATATAATCTTTGATCCATTTTAAATCTCTCTTTAAGTTGTCTCCATGGGAACCAACTGAATTTGTGTCCCAAAACTTTTAATTCTTTTTCTGTATGCATTCTTGGCTTATCCCCTTCCAAATTCAACAACTCTTGATAAGATAATAGATTTTCTTGTTTTGTTAGAGCAATTTTATGTGCTTCTTGAGGTGAGGTCTAAATCAGAAGTCTGCTATAAAATGTATACTTTTTTTATAACTACACTTTCAATGATGTCTTTCGAATACAATGATTATTAAGCTCCTTATTCACTGTTATTTTGTCATAGCATAAGTATCCATGCCATCCAAACCTATTATTTATTCCTTCCAGTTCTTTACATGTTGTTTTTTCTACATGTATCCAGTCTTTGATTAAGTCTAAATATCATGCTTGATAATAAGTTTTTAGCGATAGCACATCAAATCCTCTCTCTTTTGCATCTTGTAATATTTTAAACCTTATTCCTGTTTTTTTTCCCTTGCCAAATAAATTTTTGTAATTCTTTTTCCCATTCTTTAAAATTCTTCTCTCTTCCTATTATTAGTAAATTCTGAAAGAGAAATGAGTTTTGATGGTAAGGACATTTTAAAAACATTTATCCTTCCCAGGAGAGATAAATTAGAGTGCATCCATCTTTCCTTTTACATTTAATCTCCTTCCATATCTTCAAGTAATTGTTATCAAACAATTCTTGATTTTTATTTGTAATTATGATACCTAAGTATTTTTGCTTTCTTAGTGATTTGATATCCTGACCTTCTCTCCAGGTCCGCTTGTTCTTTTTTTTTGGTCATATTTAATCGTCATCATCGTTGTCTTTTCTCTATTTATCTTATATCCTGCCATTTGTCCATATTTTTGTAGGGTGTCCGTCAACACCTGAACTGATAATTACATCATTGGCAAACGCTTTGTATTTTATTTCCTTTTTCTTTATTCTCAAACTTAATATCTGCAAATCTTCATTTATTGCAATCAGTAATGCCTCCAATACAGCAATGAATAATATTGGTGATAAAGGGCACCCTTGCCGTACCCCCTTGTTTATACCAAAACTTGTTGCTATATCTCCCTTTATGATTAGCTTTGCTGACTGATACTGATAAATCATTTCAATCCATTTACAAAAGGTTTCTCCCAGGCCATATTCTTTTAAGCTTCGATGCATAAATTCCCAGGAAACATTATCAAAAGCTTTTTCTGCATCCAATAAAATAATAGCTATCGTCTTCCCTGGGTTTTTATAATATTCAATCACATCCAATAATGTTCTTATATTATTCTTCATATATCTGCCTGGTAGAAAGCCTATTTGACCTTTGTGAATCTTATCCTGTATTACATTTCTCAGTTGTTTTGCCAGTATTGTCGCTAATATTTTGTAATCTGTATTCAAGAAAGAGATTGGTCTGTAGTTTTTAACTTCTCTTTTATCTTTATCTTCTTTAGGTATCAATACAATATTTGCCTCTCCCCAGGATTGTGGTTTCCCATAATTTTCTATTTCTTTCAAAGTTGCTTGATATGGATGGATTAGTTCTTTTATAAATCTTTTATAGTATAACGGGGTAAATCCATCTGGTCATGGTGCCTTGTCCGTTTTCAAATCTTTTATAGCCTCTTCTATTTTGGTTAATGTTATTGACTTACTTAATTGTTCCTGTTTCTCTGGTGATATTTTTGGAATCTTGATTTTGGTAAAGAATTCTGTCTCATTTCAATACTGATTTTTTTTTCATAAAATAATTTTTCAAAGTATTCTTTAAACTTCTGTTTTATCTTCTCATGTTGCATAATCATTTTCTTCCCATTTTTCAATTCAGTTACTGTGTTCCTCTCTCTTCTTCTTGAGTTTATATGCTAACCATTTCCCAATTTTATTAGCTTGTTCAAATTGGGACAAACTTCATCTGTTTCATCTTTTTTTCTATTTCCTTGATGTATTCAACATTATCTCTTTTTGTACTTTCTTTATCTCCACTTGTAGTGATTTCTTCGATGGATTTTGTCTAAATTTTTCTTTGTCTTGAAGTTTAGCCATTAACTCTTGATGTTTTTCTTGCCTTTTCTTGTTCTGTATTTGTCTTTTTTATATAAAAAAAATCTCTCATTACTGCCTTAGATGCATCCCAGACTATCTTTATCTTCATATCTTCTCTTATATTTTCTCTAAAATAGTTTTCCAAGACTTCTTTCATTTTGTATTATCTCCTTATCATTTAGTAAGCTATCATTTAACCGCCCCTGAAACTGTTTTACAGTGTCCTGTATTTGCATCATCACTGGATGATGATCTGAGATGATCTTAGGCAGTATTTCTATTTTTTTTTATCTCTGTTAGCAAATGCTTACAAGTAGAAATCATATCTATTTGAGACTATGATTGATATACTTCTGAAAAGTAAGTAAAGTCCTTTTCATTAGGGTAAAAAGTTCTCCATGTGTCCAAAACTGATATTTCTTCGCACATCTCACAAAATTTTTTTGGGCAGTTTACCTCTCTTTCCTTGATCTTGCTTTTTTGGAAAAGTTGATTTGTCCATTTTAACATCCGTGATTCCATTCCAATCTCATGCTAAGGTCCAATCTTCATATTCATGTTCTGACATCTTTTCTTGCAGTTCTTTATAAAATTTCCTTTTATTTTCATTTGGGGCATATACTCCTACTAAAAATATTTTTTTGCCATTTTTAATGAATTCTACTGCTAATATTCTTCCTTCTTCATCTTCCAATATTTTTTTTTCTGGGAAACCTTATCAATATATATTGCCACACCTCTTTTTTTCTTCTCATATAGAGAGGTAAAACATTGACCTAATTTAGAATTATATATATACTTTTCCTGATTTTTTTATATGAGTTTCCAATAATATCGTTATTTGAGGCCGTAATCTTTCTATATGATAAAAAAACTTGTCATCTCTTTGCTTGTGAATTTATTCCTCAGACATTCCAGGTTATTATCTTCATGTTTATTTTTTACTAACTTTACTTCCTTTCTTCTTTTTCTTTTCTGCTTCTGCCGATTTCGCCCCTCCTCTGACATTGGCCTCATTTCATCAGCCATTACTGTATCCCTTTTTGTTGATTCTGGTGTAGGATCTGATTTCTTTTCTTCTGTTCTTATTGTTGCGGCTCTAGATTTCAAATAATTTTCTTGAAATTCCATTGCTTGTTGAACAGAGATTATCTTCCTTTTTCTCCCCTCAAAGAAAAAGGAAAAGCCTTCTGGTAGCTCTCATCTATATCTTATTTCCTTTGCTTGCAATTCTTTTACCAAAAATGAATACTCTCTTCTGCCTCTTATCACACTTGGCAGTACATCCTTAAAAAAAATTATTTCTGTTTCATCTACTATTAATTTTTCTTTGTAATTTTGTTGCAAAATCAAATCCTGTGTTTTTTCTCTGATAAAATATATCACTATATCTCGTGGGAGATCTCGTTGTTTAACCACCACCGATTCAATTCTAAAGGCCTTATCCATCTCATGTTCAGATCTTGCTCTTCTTTGGCCTATATATGGTGCCAAAATGTCTGTTACTCTTTGAATTAAATTTTCCTCTTTCTGTTCAGGAAGTCCCCTCAGTTTCAAACTCCGTGAGGCATTCTATAGGAGAGAGATTTCTAAAATAAATAAAGTATATAAAATACAGACATAAAAATAAATTATAATATCATTGGGATATTTAAGATCAAATTTCTGTTATTACCAGAGTTGTACTTAGTGAATATAATAGATTATTTACCTCAGTTAAATAAGACATAGAAGAAGACAGTATATGATTATGGCTGCAAGATTTAAGTTATGCACAAACTGAAAACAGCCTGCAACCCAAAAATGGAAGTTCGGGCAATAAAACTTTATGAAATGGCAGAATTAAATAAAATAACAATTTGAATGAGGGATATGACAAAAATCATTACATAAATGACTGGAACATGGTGAAAACACTATGGGAATCTTACTGGAGTAAGAATGAACTTGAGTTATGCAGGACTATATTATGTTACTGTACTTATGATAATGTAACACCATTTATCTATTTCTCCAATACACTTTTCTTATCTTCCTCACTTCACCCTTTTCCCTTTGTACCCCACCTTAAGAAGTGAGTGATACAATATTCTAGTAATTATCTTCTATATGACATTTATATTGTAATCTAGTATTTCTCATTCTTATCTTATTATTGCGTTATAAATTCACCAGGACAATTTTTCCAAAAGAGTCAACCAATTATTCTAAGACATTAACAGTGCATCTGTACATTTCTATTTTCCTTAAGTGATTCGTCATCTGAGGAAGTATTACTACTAATTACCTGTTAAATACATTTTCATCTACAAATACAAATATAATACAAATATATACTTGTCATTCATATATATGTCTGTATCACTATACAGATACAATAATAGTTATATTATGTAGATCAATCTAGTCCTGCATAACTCAAGTTAGCAGATGTAAGGAAACTAGGTAGAAAATGATAGCTGTGCAGCAAGTTTGAGAATGTTCACTTGATTGTTTATCAGGTTTTCTGAATATATCTGTCATATTGTTAATTAGATTTAAATAATAAATATTTGATCAAAAAAATAAAAAATGAAGACAATAAGGTAGTAAAGGCATACTGTCTCTTTCCTTTTCCAACTAAGATGTAATACTATAACTCACTGTTCCAATATTATAATTCAGTATACTGTGTACCATACATCATATATATACACCTTTCAGTCCTATATTGACCAGCTCAAATAGGGAAGCCTTTTAAAGTGCTTACATTGTTACAATGTCTGTCCTCTTTGGTATATATGTGTATATATATATGTATATATATATATATATATATATATACACATATATACACATACATACATACATTCACATATAAAACAAGTTTGTACTACCAAGTCAACAGAGACTTCTCTTTTGATAAACTTGTTAATCCTCTTTCTCCTTCTGACTATTAATTCTTATTCCTTGGGAATTTGTTCAGTCTTCCACTGTCAGCTCTATAAGGTAAGTCTACATTATCTTCTAACTCCTCTTTCTGCTATCTTCCTTCCATTTCATATCTCACCTCTCATCTCAGTCTTCAATCTTCCAGTCCTATATTTATCAGCTCAAATAGGGAAGCCTTTTAAAGTGCTTACATTGTTACAATGTCTGTCCTCTTTGGTTTAAACATCAAAGGTTGGCACCTCTTATTTCTTCTCTTGAGTTCAATGCAAATTAATTAGATATTATTAATTCTTAAGCTGTGGCATAAGTGTTCAACAAATTATATGTTTGTTAATGCAGTCTTTCACAGCTGGCATGTTCCACTATTTTCTTTGACAGCTTTATTAAGCCACCCCCCTCCCCCCGGATTGGCATGGTTTAATTGGCAAATAAAATTAGATTGGCATTGATATAAATGATACCTGAGGTGATGGCAAGGTCACGCTGAAAGAGGAAAATTCCTGACTGTAAATTTGACATAGCAAAGAGGTCAGCCTCATCCACCTTTAGGAAGAAGATCTAGTGAGTTCAGGACAATAGTGCAGCTGCTCTGAATACAATTGAGGTGAAATATCAAGCTGGATTCTCATTGTCCATGTAGCTGGGAGTGTGAATCACAATCATACCCTTAGGACATTTTTCAGGTACAAATAACTCTGATTTTAGGTTGTCTAATGCAGTCTCTCACTGAACTAGATGCCATTCTGTCCATCTGATTCATGAATGAGAGCTGTCTTTAGGTTTCTACCTAAGCTACATCACTGCTTCCTCTGCTTATCTTCAGACTGGTAAAATATTGCCCAAATTCCTCATCCTCTATCCCACTTTCCTTCTTTATCTTTGTTTAACCTTGTGAGAGTGAGTGACTGTTTGAACCATTGCTTGAGTGAGTGAATTTATTTCAATAAAACACATTTTTAACTTACATTTTTACTCTTTTGCTGGTCCTTTTCCTGTGTGAGCCCATAAACACTGGTAGTCAGATCTAACTAAGTTACCTCTCTCTTGCAAGCTTTTGAATTCTGAGAAGTTATTCCCCACTTTTACATGGAGGTACTGGCATAGTGGGTTGCCCTCGTGGCACCCACGCTTTGGGGTAACAGCTTAATAGTAAAATAAGTAGCCACTGCTATTCACTCAATATACATTGTTTTGATTGCTTCTCTGGAGTAAGTGAGCACGCCCTTCCATTACCAACTTAAAAGCTTAGCAACTTGTAAGCTTAACAGTCCCAATCTCTGGTTGTAATGTGGACAAAAGGTTGTTTAAGTAATTTACTTCTATCATAACAGAACAATCATAATGAGAAGGTTTCCATCTAAAACTTCTTGAGGTTTGATGAATTTTTACTGATTTCCTAATTGCCTTCTAATAGATTTTATTAAAACGCAATGGTGAAGCTTTTTCTGATCCCAGGGGCTTATCAGTGGCAGCTCTCAAACCACCGCAGTACCATCTGTGGCTGTGATCCATTTAGTGTTTTTCATTCTTTCCTCCTCTTTTGCTGGATATTGGTTGTTAGTAAGTCTCCATGTGAACCGCTCTGATCACCTT